>OZ023263.1:165239706-165407206 GCA_964006375.1 Tillus elongatus
CATGTTTTGAGGTCCTGTACACGCACACATTCTGTGTTCATTGCGTTGTGAATCACCCTCTATACCACAGTGAACAGAGGTCCAGGCAAAGGTAGAAACAGTTGCTATTTTGTTATTAGGTAAGGTATACTTTTGGAACACGAGAATTTTATCAAAATCGTTGATTATCAATTCTTAATTTTAGGAAACGTTAGTTACGCTTGAACCGAAAAAGGTATTTCATGTTTCAGTTAAAACACCAAAGTACAATCTGACACTTTTTATTTGTTATCAAGTAAAGAGTAATTCCATTTTGCTGCCAAAATAAATAAAACTCGTAAATTTTTGTTTAAAAATATATCCTAGCCGTCTATAATAGACGATTGCTTAGTTTTTTTGGCCAAGACCTCGGTTTTGGATGGGAATCAGCACGGCTTTCGGTTCAATAAGTCAACCACAACAGCTTTGATCGAGTTATTGGTGGGAATATCCGGAGCCTTTGATTAACGTAAGGAAGTCGAACTCTGATCATGTGATCTGAGCAAGGCTTTCGACCATGTTGAGAGACCTATACTTCACCAAACAATGGAATTCTATGGTGTGATGGGGTTGTGCATTGTAACATTTAGATCATACCCCTCGGGTCGGATTCAGAATGTGGTTTGGGGCAACGTTTTTTGTGAAGAATTTGTCATTGAACAGGGTGTGCCTCAGGGTTTAATTCTTGGGTCTCTACTGTTTATAATATATGTAAATGATCTGCCTGTTAATATGTCTTGTCACATGTGGAGCCTGTATGCAAATGGTGTCAACTTCATCAACAACCCTGCGTTCGGTACAGAATTAGAACATATCACCAATGAATCGCTTTTTAATTCGTTGGAGGTGCTCTTGTTGGCGCCACCTACGTGGCAACAGTGCAAGACTGTGAAAAGAAGTAGCGTCATTGGTGCAATTTCTTTTAACCAAGAAAATGTTAAATGTCAGATTTGGACAATTTGTCATTAGTGATGACAAATTATTTACCTGATTTAACGTCTGGTTAAAAGTTAATCAGAACCATGTATATACAATTAAAAAGGTATACCAACGGTCAATGCTTGCAATGTATAGCATTATGAATGTGAGTGGAGGGTTATACATACATATGAAAAAGAATACTTCTCATTGGAGTTCGTTGTTTACAGAAGATATTTTGGATGTACACAAATTTAAAAATTGAAACGGAGAAGGTAAAATATCCAAATAGTTCTCAAGAAAATTTGAAGCATATAGATATAACTAAACTAAATTCGTCTATTGGTCTTCTATTTTACATGGTCGTTTTTATTTTAAACCATGGAAAAAATTCTAGAATATTTGCTATCGGTGGCACCAGAAGAGAAGTTTTTCTCTGCATCATGTGACAAATTAGATTTTCTTTTTTGATTGTTTGTTTGGGCTTTGATAATCCAGAAGGCCGAACTGAGACATAACAAGAAAATTCTGTTTGTGCAGTTTCCGCAATTTTAATCAATTTAGTCAATTTAAGGCGTTATACTCCATGAGAGCCAACACTTACATATATGAGATGCTGGTTTCATCCAGGGGTAGGTGCAAGTTCAAAATGTCCATGTCTCAGAAGCAATGCAAAGATGGTCTAAAGACTATGTGCCTCACTTATGCGAGAAATAATAATTTCTTTAATGGTTTATGTACAGCAATAAAGATGAAATTAGCTTATCTAATGAGCTAAAAAATTCAATAAACCTACACTAACGTTTTAAGGTTGGCACAGCACATGTATGATACAAATCGAAATATAATTGGGACAATTGGTTTTCATGAATTGAAATGGTTGATGAACTCCGAAACAGAGAGTTGACACAAGTAGGAACAATGAAAAAAAAAGGACATTTCAGCAGAACTTTTAGCCAAATCAAATAAAGATGTTGGCTCAGCAGTGTTTGGTTTTACAAAGAATATAAAGTTAGTTTTGTAAAAAAAAAACAAGGCTATATGGTTTTAGTTTCGTCGATGTACCACACCAAAGTGATTGATAAAGACATTAACAAACCAGAAATCCTATCTTCATACAATAATTGTACAAGAGGTCGATGCACTTGACGAGAAATGTGCGAAACATTCTCCAGGCTGTCGCACACAACGATGGCCAATGGTAATTTTTTTCGCCTGGTCCTAGGGATGCGCGATGTTTCTTAAACATCGATCTTCACATCTTGTGATACATCGAAATCAAAACATCGATGTGTTATAAATATCGGATCAAAATCATCGATTTTCTAAAACATCGATGTTTTCTATAAAACTGTAATAATGAGTCAAAATAATAAAAATATATTTTAGAAATAAATATAAAATATTTATTCTTCTTAAAGTACACAAAATATTATGCTCCAAGTATAAAAAATGAAATAAAATTAAAATAATGACCTAAAAGATATAAACAAAGAAATAACATGTCAAATCACACAAAAATAACAGTGTCCTGAAAAAACTAAACCTTATTCATTAAAAACAAATTTGGGGACAATTTTCAAAACAAAAAAAATATTATGCTTCAAGTAAAAAAAATTAAATTAAATTAAATTAATGATATAAAACGCAGAAACAAAGAAATAACATGTTAAATAACACAAAAATAAAAGTATCTTGAAAATAGAATTATAACTTATTCATTAAAAAATATTTTGTGAACAATTTTGAAGAAATAATCATTATGACAAGCGTTTTACTTTAAGTATATTTCTCTGCTGGTTAAAACTTGCCCTGCCTTTGAGAAAAGTCTTTCGGAGAGAACTGACGTCGCTACCATGCTAAGATATTTTGGTTCAATTTTAGATAAAGTAGGAAATATACATTCCATGTCCTTCCAGAGCTCCAACGGATTTTCTGTAAATTTTCTGACCGGGCATTGAAGGTACTGAGTAATTTCGGCAGAAACTTTGGCTTTTTGTTCTTCGCGATGAGAGACATAAGAGCAAGCACCAGTAACATTTTCTACCATCTTGTGATGTTCGCTCCAAAGGTTGAATTTTTCATCTTCTAAGAAGGAGACGCACTAGGCAGTATTAATTTTTTCTTCCTAACTATTACTATTAAATGATAAATACCAATACAGTAATTTCATGGGGAATGGGGAATCACTAAAATGCGACGTACGATTAGTAGACACCTAGCCTAGATATTCAATATCTACTTCCAATATGCACGACACAGTTACCTATTTATATTTTAAATAAAAAAATAAAATTTACTTTGATTTTACCCAACTTTTGTGCGTATTCGTTAAAGTTCACTTTCGTTAGACATTTTTTAGTTCTGCTACTGCTCACTAGATGCACACAAAAGAATTGACTTGGTAATTAGTAATAGAAAATGATAATAATAAATTACTATGACATTGAGAAACATCGAATGAAACATCGTAAAAAAACATCGATGCTGTCTGATAGTATCGAAAACAATAATATCGATGTTAATATCGAAGATCGTAAGCCAAATATCTATGTTTAAGAAACATCGATGAACATCGCGCATCGCTACCTGGTCCAGATGAATGGTGTCGATGCACGCACATGTAGGTACTTCAACAATCGTTTAACAATACACAAATTTGCAAAAAGCAGACTTCCTCGCAAAAGGACCATATACCTCGTTAGCTGAGAGCAAACAGAAACCTACTTAGGAATTATCCAAGATCCAATTCTAGCTAATCGAGGAAAATGGTTAAAAAGCGCAGGAAACGTTATACATGTCTTTCCAATAGCAAAATAAAAACCTTCTATGTTTGCTTAATGTGCCACAAAGCCATATGTGTATCAAATTGTGCATAAACTGTGAAAAAAACTGTAACTTTTGTAGTTTGTGATTTTTGTGGTTATGTTGATTGTTCTTCAATTTTGAATTTTTGTTATAATTATACAACGATTACCTTCAGTAACATAGTACTGGATTATTAAAACTTTGTTTATTATCAGAAAAAATAGTGCTGCAAATTGAATTATAACTCTCATATAGTTGTGATAATATACTGTCCTCAGAAAGACATTCTCATGAAATGAATTTAGGCTCCATGACTTCACCACAAAGAAAAGATTCGTATTTCTGTGCCCATAAACTTCTAAAACATTATATTATTCGAGTTTTAACGAAAAAATTTCAATTTTCACCAAATCACCCCTTGCCCGCTGAAGCGATCTCACCCAAAACCAATTCGACGCGTTCCTTTGTCGGGTGCTAACTGGATACAAAATTTGAAGATGATATCTCAATTCGTTCAAAAACAAACAGACGTACAGACAAAAAAAAATCGTACCAGAATCAAGTTTTCTATATGTTTTGATACTTTTCAGGCCGTTTCAGCAAAAAAATCACCGATATTCCACCCCCACACATTCAACCCCTATTTTAATTTCAGCACAGAATACCAGATGTTAGGTAAATTTGAAAGTTTTTTTAATAAACAAACCCTAAAATTTTATATTACTCGAGTGTTAACGAAAAAATGTAAATGTTCACCAAATCACCCACCATTCATCCCCTACCCCCTGGAACGATTTTACCCAAAAACAATCCGAACCGTTTGTCGGGTGCTACCTGTATACCAAATTGGAAGACGACATTTCAATTTGTTCTAGTTATCGTTGCTACAGACATATAGACTGACAGACAAAAAAAACCTTCCTGTCCAAATCATGTTTTCTATATGTTTTCACAATTTTTACGACGTTTAGCGAAAAATTTTTTTTGAAATTTTTGTCGACGATGCCATACTAACAGACGTAATGACAATGTGGAAGTGATACAATTTGCTATTTTAGCATAAATGCATGCTAATGTGAAAATTTCTCTCTCTGGTTAATTAGCACTTTCAGTTTCACCAGCATTTTTTTTCTGACTTGCTAATACAATAGCAATTGAGTCATCTGTTTCAGAAAAGCAATGAACATCTAGGAAAGCCAAAAAAAGAAGCGGTCACTGTGACCACATGTCGGTGACAGTGTGATGAGTATTGGAAGTCGGTGATTAATGGTTAAGGCAAAAAAAATATCCTCCAGGCAGATCATGTTGCCCAAAAATATTTTAATTGTCGCACAGGATAAGGTGCATTTCTTTCCTGTTGCATTTATAAATACTCGTTCAACAAATGCTAAGAAAAAACAATGATAATAATAATTGATTAATAACATTAAGTGCGTTTATCAGTTTTGAATATTAAAAATCAATGCCCCAGTTGAAAATTTTAAAGTTAGCCAATTTCTATCTTATTACTTGAATGGTGCTAAATGCTATCTATAAAAGTGACATATTTTTAGTGTTAGATATGTTGTCTCTTTTAAGACGTCATGTATATAATAATAATAATAATAATAATAATAATAATAATAATAATAATAATAATAATAATAATAAAAAGTTCGGGACGCAGCAAGTGCGTTATGGTAGTGAATTTTCATAAAAATATTTTTTAGTAGCAAATATGTGTGTTCTTTGCCTAAATGTTGCCAATTTTGACATTTTAAATTTATATAAATAAAATATAATAATATATAAATAAATAAAAAAATAAATTTATATTTATATTTTAAATCGCAACTTTGACGTTTTGAGGAAAACCCCAATTTATTTTTCTTTAAATGCCCATAACTTTTTTGTCTTTTGACCTATAGACCTAAATTTTGGTAGATAACTTACCTATAAGGATGTAAACCCGTGTACTAAATTTGGTTGCCCTTACTTTGTTAATTCCGGAGATATAAATTTTTTTCGAAAGAAAACACAAAATTTTCCGGGAAAACCTGGGCCGATTTTCCTGGCTAACGAACTTATCCAAGCCATTTGCAAAAGGAAGGTATTCACCAAATTTAATTAAAATCGGCCCATTATTTTTTGAGTTATCGGTGTGATACATATATATATATATATATATATATATATATATATATATATATATATATATATATATATATATAAAAATATATAAATATATATATATATATATATATATATATATATATATATATATATATATATATATATATATATATATATAAACATATAAAAATTTTAACTGACCCCGGATATGTGTTCTGGGGGGCCTAATTAGCGGTAATTTGAAGAAATTTTTTCAAAATTCAAAAGTCGGGATCTCCTCATTAGTGAATTTTTTTTAAGAAAATTCACTAATAATAATAATAATAATAATAATAATAATAATAATAATAATAATAAAATAGCCTAATAGCCTTTATTCACACAGTAGATAATACAATACTCAAGTGCATAATTAAAAAGAACAAAAAAATACAACAATACAACGTAGTTTACAAAAACACAGTTCCATGTACATAATTAAAAGAAAAATAATAAGAAACTGTGTGAATTGGGCGAAGTTCAGACGGATGTATAATCATCCCCTGCTCTCCCACTTACGCCCATATGCAAAACTGGTAGTCAACAGCCAGCCCGGCAACCTGCTTAAACACCACGCATAATCAGCAACAGTTTCTTTTTGAAGGAACGCACAGAACAGCTCTTAACACTCTTATCAAGACCATTGTATTTTTTGATGGACAGTAGATAAGTCTAATAAATAGTGCTGCAAATTGAATCATAACTTCCACATAGCCATGATAATCTACTTCTCAAAAAGACATTCTTATGAAATTAATTTAGAGTCCATGACTTGACAACAATGAAAATATTCGTATTCCTGTACTCATAAACTTCTGAAATGTTATAATACTCGAGTTTTAACGAAAAAATGTCAATTTTCACCACATCACCCCTCATTTATCCCCTACCCCCTGAAGCAAACTGAAGCGTTCCTTTGTTGGGTGCTAATTGGATACCAAATTTGAAGATGATATCTCAATGCGTTCGAATGTTATGGCGCCTACTAACCGACAGACGTACAGGCCGACAGACCGCCCGACCGATAGACAAAAAAATGTCGTTACAAAATCAAAATTTCTGTATGTATTGAGACTTTGTAAGTCTTTTTAGCAAAAAAAAAATAATCGAAATTTCTGTCACCGATGTTCCACCCTTAGACATTCAACTCCTAATTTAATTTCAGCATGAATACCAGATGTTTGATGAAATAGAAAGTTTTATAATAAATAAACCCTAAAACGTTAGATTACTCGAGTTTTAACGAAAAAATGTCAATTTTCATCAAATCACCCCCCATTTATTCCCTATCCCCTGGAGCGAATATACCCAAAAAATCCGAACCGTTCGTTTGTCGGGTGCTAACTATATACCAATTTGGAGACGATACCTCAATTCGTTTTAAAGTTATCGTGCCCACAAACAGACAGACATACAGACAGACAGGCAAAAAAATTCGTTTCCAAATCATGTTTTCCATATGCTTTGACAATTTTTACGATGTTTAAGCGAAAAACAACTTTGACATTTTTGTCGCCGATGCCATACTTCCACACGTATTACCGACGTGGAAATAGAATAATATTGTAATCCTACATTAAAGTGGACTTCGATTTGCGGGGTCAGTTTTTGCATGTATGTTCGTTTGTTGAAAGTTTAACTCAAAATCGTGAATTACGTCCATTCATTTACCGATGTTACTTTGACAGGATTAATAATATTTTATGTATTGTTAAATTTAAATATAACGTCACCAACAAAGCTACAGTTGATGAAGATTGACATATTGTTACTTATGGTATGACCTCACAGGTTAAATGGTTTTTTATTATACATGCCCCACTTGCCATAACATAATTGTAACATTGTAACGTAACCAGTTCACTTGTTTGCCAATGTCACCGTGGTTAAATGTTTTTACTATTCTTCATTCTTCAATAATTGCATTGTGACCTTGTAACAAACTATAATTTAAATTGATGAATTCTACCGCAGATAAGAATTGTCAAGTAGTTATTTTTTTTACTTATGTTGTCTTGTTACAAGCAGTCAGATTTTATATACCTAATATAACTCGAATTATTTAATAATAAAATTCAAAATGTCCGAAGGTGAGGAACAAGCCAGTAATGTAAATATAGGTGTCCCAATAAGAGTGATACAATTTCAAATTGAAATAAAATATATATGATTTTTAGGATATAGGTATATTTCAAAAAAGACATATGCAAATTAAAATATATAGCTGCCAATCAACAGGTATTCCAAGATCCACGTATGTTACATCTATTTTTTGTAGCTTTTAAAGTTTTAACAATGGTTTTTTAGGTCTGACCATGTAACCACAAGTTTTTAAGTGTCCTGTTGTGTTTTGTATGTTCGTTATGAATGATATACACTGAAGACTGAGATGTCTCACTCTTTCTCTATGCTTCTGACCAGGGAGTGTGTCTTACATTATTCAACTTTCGGCTCCTGAAGATGCATCAAAAATGGTGCTAAATATATAGCATTTTTAGCACAGAACTTGAATTAATTATTCACTGCCCACAAATCTTTTGAGTTTGAGGTCGATAATCCTCATTGAATAATACATACATATATATGCACATCCAACCCACTTCACAGTTACGCGGACGACAGCACCCTCCACTCAAATATACAATATTTTAAGCCTGTCTCTTTAGCCCAATTAGATGATGATCGTAGACTCATGGAGGATTCTGTCTCCGTGGATCTCCAAAAATATTAGACTGGGGAAGTAGAAATCTTCTACAATTCAACCCCACCAAATCTCAGTCTTGCTTTCTTTCTCATAAGATATACACCAGCCCTAGACCCATCACAATGAACAACCAAGTTATTCAAAGTAATGAGTCATTTTCTCTTGTTGGCATTTCTGTGGATCGAAATCTTAATTGGCACCAACATGTCACATCAATTGCAGAATCGGCTGCTAAGAAATTAGGTTTCCTCTTCCGGGCTCGCAAATATTTTTCATCAGCTAATCTCTACACCTTATATACTTCACAAATAAGGCCAAACCTCGAATACTGCTCTCACATCTGGGGTGCAGCTGCCGCTTTTACACTCGCTATCCTGAGCTCCATTCAAAAGAGAGCTATACCCTCACCCAAAGGCTGCGATCCCTTGCCCACCGACGTGCCGTTGGCGACCTCTCTCTCTCTCTCTCTCTCTCTCTCTCTCTCTCATATATATCTGCACGGGCACTGCTCAGAGAAGCTTTCCTCCATAGTTCCCCCACCTACTGCCCCCAACAGATCTACCTGGGGAACAGAGCGAATGCACCCTTTTACTGTCCAGGTCACCAGGCATATAACATATTGTTATGCCCGCTCTTTTGTCCCGAGGACTTCCAAGTTGTGGAATTTCTTGCCGGCACATGTTTTTTCTTCTCCTCCGAATCTCCAAATCTTCAAGTCAAGAATTAACAAGTTGCCTCTTTCCTCATGGTCAACACCCACGGTACGAAAGTATTTAGGCTGTAAACCCTCGTGGTGGGTTGTTGAAATAAATAAAAATATGTATGGAGATATGGGGCTATGTTACACACAACTGTACCCTGCTTAGGATACTAGAGCACAGATCCACAAAATATGAAAAAGGACCATACTTTATGGCCCATAAATATCTACCTACAGAACTTAAGGGGTAGAAATCATAGATACTTTTAGGAGAGTCAACTGTATCTAATTCGGTGCACAGTTTTGTTGTCAATGAATTCATTTCATAGATATTTTATTTACTTATGTTAATAATATAATCTCAATATGTTAAAGTGCTGTATGTAATTTTTTATGTTGTGAATTTATTGAGAATAAATATTAGTAATATTATTATCATTTAATTTTCTTTCAAACGATATAATTTTGTTCATTTGATCAATTTAAAAATAGTTTTAGTACATGGCTAAACAGGCGGAGCGCGGCGAGGAGGGGGATTTGAGGTTTAGCTGTCGTACACCACCCCTAATTTCTTCCAAACAAAAAGAAAATACGTCTTTTGTATTTTTCCTCTCTCATGTTATTATAAATTGTAAAATATAATCCGTCCCCCATTTCAAGTTTTGCGCCATGCCACTATATAATTATCGAGTTTGTATTTCTATTGGGCGAAATATGAGGCAAAATTTGCATTGCAGAAACTGATACGAAAACTGTTCGCTTCTGTGGAAGTATCGCATCGGTGACAAAAATTTCAACATTTTTGTTCGCTTAAACTTCGTAAAAAGGGTCAAAACCTACACAAAACATCATTTGCGAACGAATTTTTTTGTCCGTCGGTCTGTGTCTGTCTGTTTGAAGCGACGATAACTTTAGAACGAATTGTAATATCGTCTTCAAACTTTGTATGCAGTTAGCACCCGACAAACTAACGGTTCGGATGGTTTTCGCTCCAGAGGGCAGGGGATGAATGGGGGTGATTTGGTGAAAATTTAAATTTTTTCGTTAAAACTCAAGTAATAATATAACGTTTCGGGATTTATTTATTAGCAAATTTTTAATTTCATCAAACAGCTGGTATTCTGTGCTGAAATTAAATTAGGGGTTGAATTTGTGGGGGTGGAATATTGGTGACAGAAATTTCGATTATTTTTTTTTTGCTAAAACGGGATAAAAAGCCTTAAGACATTCAGAAAACTTGATTTTGGAACGAAAGTTTTTTTATCTGTCGGTCGGTCTGTATGCCTGTCTGTTAGTAGTCGCAATAACTTTCGAACGAATTGATATATCATCTTCAAATTTGGTATACAGTGAGCACCCGACAAACGAACGGTTCAGATTGTTTTTGGTTAAAATCGCTCCAGGGGGTAGGGGATGAATGGGGGTTGATCTGGCGAGAATGGATATTTTTTTGTTAAAACTCAAGTAATATAACGTTTCAAAAGTTTATAGGTACAGAAATACCAATATTTTCTTTGTAGTAAAGTCATGGGCCCTGAATAAATTATCATAGCTATGTGGAAGTTATGATTCAATGTGCAGCACTATTTTCAATGCAAGACTCCATTTGTCTTACATAAATTGATCATGTTAATATAAATGACACAATCTGAAAGCATTACAAAGCATTTTATAAAACTATTAATACCTGAAAAAATGCAAAAGACGACTAGCACTTAATACTGTGTATTTTGCTCTGTACTTTTTAAAACTGGAATTTTTTACTAGTGTATTTCGACTTGCCACAATTATTGTATTTTTAAGTGTAAAAAGTGGTTAAATAAATGTGTATGTATATCTACTATAATACTTACATATGATGCAGTTTATATATAAAAAAAAGTTCGGAACGCAGCAAGTGCGTTATGGCAGTGAATTTTTATTAAATGCTTCAAATCTGAATAACCCAATTTTTTATAAACTTAGAAAGTTTAATTTTGGTATGTAGTAAGGTATTTCCTAAGGCAAGATATTCACCAAGTTTCATTAAATCATTAAAATAACTTTGTAATTTTCGGAGAAAAAAAAATTCGAAAAAAATTCAACATTTTAACAACTCAATTTTCTATAAACTGATAAAGTTGAATTTTGGTACGTAGTAAGGTCTTTCCCAAGCCAACATATCCATTAAATTTCACTAAACAGCTTTGTAATTTCCGGAGCAAAAATTTTTTTTAGAAAGAAAACTCAAAATTTTCCCGGAAAACCCTGTGCGATTTTCCCAACTAACGAACTCCTCCAAGCCATTAATAAAAGAAAGGCACTTGCCGAGTTTCATCGAAATCGGTTAATTATTTTTTGAGTTCTCGGATACATACATACATACATACATACATACATATATATATATATATATATATATATATATATATATATATATATATATATATATATATATATATATATATATATATATATATATATATAAATATATAAAAATTGAATAGTGATTTTTTTAAATAAAAATTCCCTAAAAAATATGAAAAGACATATTTTTTATTAATTTTTTTCTGATAGGTTCCTGAACCCAAACATCTGAAGTCGTTTGTAACAATGGGTGGACCAGATCTGCTATGTGTAGGAGCAGGGAAAGAAGCTCAAGAAGTGATGAAAAGGATGGAGAGGGAGGCAACGTATAGCTATCAAACACTAACGTTACCTGAAGACGAGGCAGCTAACGTCCTTTATCTCAATGGTACGCTAGTTCATCGGACCATGGAGGAAATACCACAATCTTTTAAAGTTAGTAAATATTCCTTACGGCATATTCCGTTTTATATTTATATACAGGTCCCAACTAAGATGGGCACTCCCTAAAATGTCCGATATCGTCCAAATGTGGAAAAAATGCTAAAACAGGCCAATTTTAACTTGAAGGTGGACCAAATTTTTTCTTGGTTTTGAAGTTATTTCTGCATCCCTCGAGCGCCCAGAGACACCCCTTCAAGAAATTTAAATGACAAGCGGGGTCGAGTGACACACCATTTTTAAGCTGCTTTCGTTCTCTAGGCAATCATGTATTTGTTTTAATTTTGAGCGATTGGTTTCTGAGAACCCTGCCTAGATTACTGTGAAAGAAAACAAAAGTGTTTATGAAAAAATAATTCAATTTGACGAATTTATTGCTCAAAATGTCCACCCCCAACTTCCATACAAATAGTACAATCGATTTTCAAAAGCTTGTCTTAACGTTTTTCAATATTTCGGACGTAATGAAACGGCAATCTGCGACGACGATACGTTCTCGAATCATCTTCAGAGATTCAAGTGGTGTAGCATAAACCTTTGGCTCCCACCAAAAAAAATCCAAAGGGATTAAGTCGGGCGGCCTAGCTGGCCATTCGATGAGACCTCTGACCTATCCATTGTCCGGGAAAATAAGCATCTAAGAAACTGCGTACTCGTACATGATAATGTGGAGACGGTCCATCCTGTTAAAAGAAAAGTTTGTTTTCCTGGAGATTTACGTCTCCTTCCAGTGCTTGGGTGATTAAAGGGTCAATAAGGTCTTCTAACAACTTCAAATAACTTTCACCAGTCAAATTGCCTTTAACAAAAAGTGGTTCGCTAATGTGGTTGCCCAGAATGCCTGCCCACACATTTAATTTTTGGGGCGTTTGGGTGTGAGTTTCACTGAAGATGTGTGGGTTTGTGTTACTCCAATAATGACAATAATGCCTGTTCACTTCACCATTCAACATAAACGTACTTTCATCAGAGAAACAAACGTTGTAAGTACACGTGTGTCGCATTCACGAAACGCTCAGTTGAATTTCACAAAACTGTAAACGTCAGTTCGGATCATCTTCGATTAATTCTTGGACAAGTGTTATTTTGAATGGAAATGAAACTTGGTTTTTGATAATCTGATGAACACTACTTTTTGACATAACACTTTCTTGAGCTATTTTTCTTACAGATTGCCTGTTATGTATTAAAAGATGATCAAGAACTGCCACTTCAATACCATCATTTTGGATAGTAAGTTTTTTGTTTGTAACATAGCCTGTTTCGTCAAATTTTGCAATTAAATAAATGACGTACTGATGACTAACCTGCTGTTCCACAAGATTTTGGTTGAAAAGTCTGGCAGTAACACTAGTTCAATTCTCTGCTCGGCGCTATAAGCCATTTAAAAAAATTACAATTTTTCTTTTTAACTTAGTTACTGAAAGCCGATAGTTCACGAAATGAATTCGAAACTGTAAGAATTATAATTTTAATACATTTAGCCTTTTTTTGTTGCTCTAAAAATTAAAAACATTGGTGCAGATAAGATAACATTTCTTAGCCCCTTTCTAAAAAAATTGTTTACAATTTGAACGAGAGTGTACCAGGTCAACAACCTTGCAACTTTCAATGAGCCTAAAACAATTTCACTCAAAATGGGAAAGAAAAACACGATTGCATAGAGAATGAAAGCAGCTTCAAAATGATGTGTCACTCGACCACTTTTGTCATTTCAATTTCTTGAAGAGGTGGGTGACTCTGGGCGCTCGAGGGATGCAGAAATAACTTTGAAACCAAGAAAAAAAACTGTCCCCCTTCAAGTTTAAATTGCCCTGTTTTAGCATTTTTTCCCCACGCTAGGACGAAATAGGACATTTTAGGGGGTGCAAATTTTAGTTGGGACAGTTTGTATACAGGTCTTAGCCATTTGTCTGTTTTAATAGTTTCTATATGAGACTAGTTAATTTATAAAGGTTATCAGAGTTTTGATTTGGAGTTTTAACTTGGTTTGGAAGTTTTAATTATCTCCTATATGGCCAACTTGTTAGCGAAACGATTTCAAAATCTAAAATGTGCTTTGGTGGATTATGTTATTGAAAGTGTACTAATTAAATAAAGATGTAAAGATATTCCCCCGGCTTGTTCACCCTCTCTACATGTCATGATGCTAAGTGTTGCTGTGCTGTTACCCATTAGTAGAAAATAGTGAAAAGCGGCCACAAAAGCCAGGGGGAAGTTCTACATAATATATATTTTGTATATACTTATAGATATCTTATATTTGAAACCATTCTCCCGTAACATTTAGTAAAACTCCAGTTTTTTATTTGGAAACAATCTGTATTTAATTGGATGTCATACTTAAGATCTTTCTCTTTTAAAATGTAGTAAAACCAAAGTATTTCATTTTGATAATTTAAACAATTTGACTGTCTGCAATACTAGAATATTTACAAAATTTCACCATATCGCTGAGAATTATAATATTCTAACCACAAATTATGTAAATGTTGGGCAGCAGAGTTTAAAAAACACACTACTTAAAAAAATCAATAACAAATTTTCATCGTTTTCATATTTTCGGGAGGTGAAATAAGTGAGAAGATTCAATCAAAATACCGTTATTTAACTGAAAGTAACATTTTGTGGACAATAATAATCAAAAACAATAATATAAACAATGCAGATAGAACATTTTACAATAAAAAAAGTACAAATTGTGTTTTATTGTACTAACTAATGTTTTATTTTTTATTTTTATTTTCTTTAGTTTTCCCCGAATTTTCCATATTTATTTCTGGATTGTTTTCAATCCCCAAAGTTTTGAATTTGTTTTTTAGTTTCTTGATAGTTTGTGCATCTTTATATTGATAAAATAGAATTTTTATGTATGTTTTATCGACTTCTGGTAAGTATTTAAAAAGTTTGTACCAACAATAAACTTTTATCTTCTGGCAACAAACATTCTCGAGGAGCAGAATATATTTTTATTACGGGCAAATTAACCATAGCTGCTGCAGAATTTTTCCGAGTCGTCTGAGAGACTATCGGAGGCCTTGAAATCTTTGACTTCAGAATGGCTCAATTTAAACTATACTTGCATTGGTTCATTGTTTAAATACCTTAGAACTTTTACAGCACAATATGGTATATTTTTAAAATTGTAGCTTTTAGAGCACCTTGATAATCTTTAAAGTCATTGATTGTTGTTGCCCTTACTTGGTGAAACTTGTCCATACTACATACAGACCTGGAGACTACTTCTCTGGCTTCACTGTTGGTTTTCGTTTTTGTAGGTGAAGGACGTAGCCAGCGTGTAAGCTAACTGGAGCAAGTGGCCCTTACGATTTCTAGATGTTCTAGGATGTTCTTCAACGTTTCTGTGACTATAGTTTCGCTGCTTGACAGCATTTTCAGACAGATAAAAATTGAATTAGTACGAAATCATGACAACTACAAATAAAGATCTGTTGCTATGTTATGATATGATGTTTTGATCAAAAATTTTATCAAATTGAAAATAAAATGAAACACAGGTGACAGATGAGACTTTCAAAATGTCTATGTGAAGTATGTCAATATTTAACATAAAAATAGAACTAGCCTATAATAACTATGATAACAGTTACAACAATAAAATAACTAAACAATAACAGTATAAAAGCAGTCTCCTTACAACGAAAATATCGACATACATCAACTCATAATCTTATTACAACTTTTTTGAAAGAATAGTTAAATTTATTTTCTTTGACTTATTTAATTAGAAAGAAGAATATCCAAGAAAAGGGAATTTGTCAGCGTGGTTATTTCTAAATGCAGAAATATGTTCTTTGTAGCGGGTGTTAAAATTTCTAGAAGTTTGACCTATGTAGATTGCGTTACAATGTGTACAAGCTAATTCATAAACTCCAGCTTTTGTCAGGAAACAAGTCACTTCTTTCCTTTGGTTATCATGGAAATAGGAGATTCTCCTCTGGCTAATATCTAAAGTACTGAGAAAAAATTGTTTGCATACACATTCATTATTTACATGAAAGTAGTACTCGTAACTAAAATTACGTCGTGAGGGATTTTCAACAGTTTTGCGTCTCTTCAAAGATTTTTCTGTATTTTTATTGTAAAAATGAAACTTACTTTTTAATTTACCAAAATCCTCATCAATTTTTAGCCTTTCAGCAGCACTGATTAAGTACTTTTGAACATTTAAATTTGTACAATTCTTTCCCGTGTTCACAATGCTTTTTATGGTAATATTTGAAATTAGGGTGTCACACGGCGCATTCTAAACGACGCAGCCGAGACATGGAACAGAAACGTAAATACCACATACAGTGTTGTCGGGTTGCACTTCTTTTCATTGAATAAGATGTAATAAATATTTTATACTTTTTAATATATTTTTGCTTGTATCAAATACATCTAAAAATAGGTCCTACAGCATCTACAAATAATGTAAAAAACATAATATTGTTACATTTAAGTGCATATTTGTTAAATTTGCAGAGAACCACCCGAACGCTTTTTAGTGAATTTTCTTCGAAAAAATCCACCATTGGGGAGATCCCGACTTTTGAATTTTATAAAAAAATTAAATGAGCGCGAACTAGGACCCCTAGAACCCATATCCGGGGTCAGTTTCAATTTTTATATGTATATATGTATCACAGTGATAAGTCAAAAAATAATACGCCGATTTCGATAGTTTGGCATGTGCCTTCCTTTTGTAAGTGACTTGGATAAGTTCGTTAACCAGGAAAATCGGAACCGGTATTCCGGGAAAATTTTGTTTTCTATCGAAAAAAAATGTTCTCAAAAAATAAAACAGCTGTGGTAACAAAATTTGGTAGGTAGGTTTGTGAGATAAGAAGTAGACTATAAACTAACATTTTTATTTCTATGTTACAAGCAAAAAGTTCAAAAAATATATTTTGTGCCAGATTATTTCTATCAAAATTC
Source organism: Tillus elongatus (assembly GCA_964006375.1). Taxonomy (NCBI): domain Eukaryota; kingdom Metazoa; phylum Arthropoda; class Insecta; order Coleoptera; family Cleridae; genus Tillus; species Tillus elongatus. Next base: position 165,256,734 of record OZ023263.1, read on the forward strand.
ACTACCATAACGCACTTTCTGCAACAAGGCTTTTAGAAAAAACTTTTCAGAAACATGCCAACAAATGCACAAACCACAAGAAAAATTCGTTAATTTGCATGCTGATGACCTCCTGGACAGTTTGAGATGAAACAACTGCTGATACATAAAGTTTGGTATCTTACATGCACGCTGACAGTAATGTTACCTTTTGTTCGCTTGCCTTTACCGAGTTATTGACATGTCAAGTTTTTTACACATTACATACTTTAAACAATTTCTCAGCAGCTGATAGATAAAGTTTGGTATCTCGCACGTACGCTGACACTATTCTTACCTTTTGTTCTCTTGCGTTTGCCGAGTTATTTGCATGTAAAGTTTTTTACACATGTAAATAATTCGGCAAACGCAGGAGAGGGGTTGTTTGTAAGCATGTTTCTGAAAAGTTTTTTCTAAAAGTTTTGACGCAGCAAGTGCGTTATGGTAGTTTATAGTCTACTTCTTATCTCACAAACCTACCTACCAAATTTGGTTACCACAGCTGTTTTATTTTTTGAGAACATTTTTTTTGATAGAAAACAAAATTTTCCCGGAATACCGGTTCCGATTTTCCTGGCTAACGAACCTATCCAAGTCACTTACAAAAGGAAGGCACATGCCAAACTTTATCGAAATAGGCGTATTATTTTTTGACTTATCGCTGTCATACATATATATATATATATATATATATATATATATATATATATATATATATATATATATATATATATATATATATATATATATATATATATATATATATATATATATACATATAAAAATTGAAACTGACCCCGGATATGGGTTCTAGGGGTCCTAGTTCGCGCTCATTTAATTTTTTAAAATAAAATTCAAAAGTCGGGATCTCCCCAATAGTGGATTTTTTCGAAGAAAATTTACTAAAAAGCGTTCGGGTGGTTCTCTGCAAATTTAACAAATATACACTTAAATGTAACAATATTATGTTTTTTTACATTATTTGTAGATGCTGTTGGACCTATTTTTAGATGTATTTGATACAGGCAAAAATATATTAAAAAGTATAAAATATTTATTAGATCTTATTCAATGAAAGAACTACAACCCGACAACACTGTATGCGGTATTTACGTTTCTGTTCCATGTCTCGGCTGCGCCGTTTTGAATGCGCTGTGTGACACCCTAAATTCAAAGATTACCCTTTTTATTTACAACTCTTTCATGTTCCAACTTATCACTTTATTATTATTTTTGTCAACCTTTAAATCAATTATTTTCGGTATTAACACTTTACATGGAATAAATACATTTGTGTTAACCTTACCTTTTGCGATCAACATTTTCTAACTGAGCTATATTATTTTCATTCGGGCTATAGGAAATCACTTATTCTGCAATCACATCAGCTGTATCATTTTCAGTTGGGTCATAAAAATTCACTTCTTCTGCAGTCACATTAGTTGCACTGCAAAGCAAAGGCAAAGATTGAGCAATGTTTTCTTCGACATTGCTGTCTGAATCAGAATCTTCTAACTTTTGAGAGCCAACAATAGTATTGGAAGTGCCTTCATGACTAGATTGTTTGTAGTCTGGATCCTCATCTGAGAAATCAACTAAATTTGAGGAACTATCCCCCTCTGACATACGAAAAGAATTATGTTATGGTTAAATTCTATTAAAAATATCAAGTTTATTATCAATCCTATAATAGTGTTGACATTTATATCGACTCAAACTCATTCTAACATATCTAAATAATGAGTACTTACGTTTATTGTTATGAAATCTGTTGTTATTAAATCACTATCAAACAGTGGCGGAACAGACACCCCCGCAGCCCCGGCATCGCGGAGGGGGGCCAGGCACTTGGGGGGGGGGGTGATATCATAATAATATAATATCTACATACTTAGAAAAAAATTAAATTAAAATTATATACTTAAGAGCCACATATTTACATCATTTACGTTAAGACGAGTAAACAGATTGTAGGCATGGCAGCAATAGCCATATAATAATTCAGTTATAGAAATCGGGGTTGGGTCACTTTCATTTCGAAGAACATAAAAATGCTCAATCATATCTTTCATCCTCAGTCCGTCCTCTAAGAAACGGTTAAAAATAAAATCTATGAAGGCCTACTTATCAGTTATAATGCTCTTAATATATTTTGTAATGACACAAATAACGGGTTTGAATTTGAACTAAAAACTGTTAAACGATTTATTTGATACTTACTGGATAAGGGATAAGGATAACTTTAACTTTAGTTTAGTTCGAGCATCCGAGTGTTTGCGTGTATTAGGTATCGTTTTTTCACATCCAATTATTGCACTGAAGAAAGGTTTAAGTGATGGGTTATCTAAATTAGAGACAATACCCGAACTTACATTACGCTTATTAATTGAGAACAGGTGTGTTGCACCTAATTTTCCAGACGCCTGCAGTGCATTACAACTGTTTATAACTCTTCCCGTGAGTGTATCGACTGCAGAACGTTTGTTTTCCAAACTAAATTAATTAAAACATACTTACGGAATACGATGGTCCAACAGCGTCTTTTCGATTTGTCAGTAATAAGTATAGAAAATAATTTTATAAAAAAAATAGATATGGACGATTTCGCAACAAAAAACTGTCGACAAACAAAATGTTTTATGTAAATAAATTAGTGTTAATTTTGGATGCCCGGTGGAACAAACTATTTAGGGTGTTCATAATAATTATGTACATATGTAAAATACTCTGTATTACTGTGTTAGTGCACAAGACCTTAAGTTGAGTTGGAGGATCCTTTGTGCCCAATCGGGAGATCGTTCTGTATCTATAATGAGTTGTATTAATTTATTTATTTTCTTAAGGTTAAAATTTTGTTGATGAAAATTAAGATAATATGGGTTCAGGTTCAGAATAAAAATAAATACTTACAAGGTACCTGCCAAATTTTATCAAAATTGGCACATTATTTTTTGAGTTATCGGTGTGATACATACATACATACATACATACATACATACATACATATATATATATATATATATATATATATATATATATATATATATATATATATATATATATATATATATATATATATATATATATATCCTCTCTTGTTCCGCCACTGCTATCAAATGTAACCACTCTGCATTTAATGGACGGTTATTCACTTGATATTTGCGTGATAATGTTCTATCTACACAAATTGCTGTTCTGTCATTGGTCACTGCAGATAGAACAACATAACCCTAACTTTTAGATTATTATGCAGATAGAATAATATTGCACAAACAATTACCCACCATATATTCAAAACCACTAGGAGAAAGTAATGCAGATTAGGCATGTTAATATTGTAACTATCCGTTACTGAGTATCCGTTACTCAAAAGTACCGAAAGTTATGAGTATTAATTCGTACAAGTATTCGTTACTCTAGTTACTAAACAGTTACTTCTGATTTCGTTACTCTAGTTACTAAGTTACAAGTCTCTCAGATCCTCGGATCTCAGCCCGATTATCCGGTACTCAAGTATTCAAGTAGTCAGTATTCAGTACAGTATAGTTCAATGCATCTGGCGATCGCTTCGGGTCGGTATTAGCACATGAATAAAATCGAATATCGCTTGCGTCCATAAGAAAAAGCATGGAAGTTATGTGACTACGTGCCTAATGGACAGTCCCTTTTTATTAAGCAATACCCACTCCTTGCCTTTAAGTTACAAGGCAAGAATTTTTGGCTGTTATTTTATTACACTTTTAAGAATTTAAATAATGAAGGGAGATATTTATATAATTATATCAGGTGTTTGCGTATCTTTGTTCCAGTTACTTTGGGTTTTATAAATAATTTTACATATGTGCTAAATCAATACACGTGTCACTTTTGCCTATTCTTGTCACTTTGACGTAAGATTCGGTAGGTAGTAGGTAGTTATTGTAGTTCCAGTTACTATTTATCATAACCAGTTCATTATCATCATCATCAATCAGCCCTCTGCATCCACTGCTGGACATAGGCCTTCCCTAGTTGAGTCCATTCTTTTCTGTCTTGAGCGCTACGAAACCAGTTTTTTTGTAATTTTTGTAATGTCGTCTGTCCAGCGAGTTGGTGCTCTTCCTTTGTCTCTTTTATCTGATCTGGGTCTCCATTCAAGTAATCGTTTTGTCCACCTGTCATCTTGCATGCGAGCCAAATGTCCCGTCCACTTCCATTTGAGTTTCGCCACATGTACGACCACATCAGTCACTACTGTTCTTCTGCGTAATTCTTCATTTCTAATGTGGTCATGTAACGAAACGCCAAGCATCAACCTCTCCATTTTGCGCTGTGCTACTTTTAGTTTCTTAGCAGAAGCGTTGGTAAGGGTTAGTGTTTCGGCACCGTAGGTCATAACCGGTAGAACACATTGGTTGAAAACTTTTCTTTTCGAGCATATTGGAAGGTCGCCTCTGAAAACGTCTCCAAGTTTGCCGTAAGCTGCCCAGGAGAGTATAATTCTTCTGTTTATCTCGCATGTTTGGTTGGCTTTGGATATGCTTATCTCGTGGCCCAAATATGTGTATTTATCTACCCATTCCACCTCAGAGTTTTCAATAATTAGGTTTTTACTAGGGACGAGGTTTGTCTTTTTTTTTTCGATGTTCATTTTTAGACTTACTGCACAGGCCTCCTGAAGTTCCTGTAGCATCACTATAATATCTTCCAAGTTGTCAGCCAGTAAGACAATGTCGTCTGCAAACCGTAAGTTTCCATAACCAGTTACTCTGGCTCATAGGCATAGTGATGGTAACAGTAACGAATACTGAGTAACGGATACTCTTGACATAAGTAACGAATAATACCGATACTCAAAAGTACCTATACCTGACATGCCTACTGCAGATAGAACTTTTTGACATTTGAGGTGCCAGAAAATCAAATTTCATAATGTAGAAAATAAGCAGATGGAACATTATAATTCTCAGCTCGCTATATGTGTTTTTCTAGTCACATAAATATAGCTGTTATTTATTTTAATTTGTTTCAGGTCTTCAGTGACAAGATAGACTATCCTAGACGATGTGTCAACATTTCTCAACTTGCAAAAGCATCATGTGGTTTAACTTCAAGTTGCATACTAGTCAGAAGAGCACGTCACATAAGAAACTTGTAAATTTATACCCATCTTCCTACATATGTATTATCCCTCAGGTTTTTCAAGGATGTCAAAATGAAGAGATAATTCTCGAGGTATCAGTGATCATTAAATCATGTTACATTTGTTACACCTTAATAAATGTTTTGTTAATATTATTTTCAATTTTAAAAATTTGTTAAAGGAATTAATAGGATCACTGATAACTTTAGATTTTTAACAGCATTTAAAATTCTTAAAATGATTCAAGAACCAAGGAGATATAAATTTAGGAACTATAGAGAATAGAACATATGGTGTTCCAATATTAACAAGTTGAGGGACTTATGAAATATAGTTTCGCACAAATCAGTTTAAATTATAGTTTTACATATATAAATTCTGACTGGTCACAAAAGCTCGGCTGGTGGAACGTCTGTTCATAGTACAGAGGTTCTTGTGTCCTATTCTCATGTACCATGCGAGGTTGGGTACACAGAAGATCGCTTATCTGCTTACAAGAGACAGGGGTTTGAAAATTTTTCAACTTTCAGGCCATAGGAGTTCCTTATACTTACTTTTCCAGACTTCCTGGCGGTGTCAGAAAAGTATCACAGTTTAGTGTTTACAAAATAAATATTTAGAAGTGGATATTTGGTTATAGATACAAAAAGAGAAGTAGTAAGAGGGACTTAAAATTGAGAACATTTAATGGTAATGAGCGCAAATATTCTTTGCAGCACATTTCGTGACCATCGACACATTGTATTTTTGATTTACTTTTGCATACCATTTTGTTGGGTTTTTCTGTGTAGTTTTTTAATATAATAATGTTTTTGAGTTGAAAATGATTTTTTTTAACATTTCGCTTACACATTTAGCAGAACGTTCAACTTAAAAATTTTTATTAATCTTTGTCTGCAAACTACTCTTCAACGTCATATATGACTGCATTGTTCGTCGAGAATCGTTTACATTTCAAGTGTTTTGTGAGCTAATAGTCCAATGATGCTAAATTCGGAGCTGGTGGTTAAGTCACATTGAATATTTTCTGTCGCTATCAAAAATAATTTAAATAATAATAATTTATTTTAATCAAACATAACTATTATAACTGCCACACCAACAAGGGGCAGTATGAGATATCACTGTTGTTATAGTCCAATCCTCAAAACCATCCATGTCAAACCAACCGGAAGGTGTGCGGTTGAAGCTGGTGTTCTTGTTTTTATGATTCTGTAAAAAGCATAAAATACATAACTGATATGTTTGAGGTGGGTGATGATAACAAATAACTCGTAGGTTTCATGAATAGAATGTACTAACAATGTAAATAACACTTATGGGTAACTTATGATCTAGTTATACTACAACGATGCGACAACATGTTGACTGTTCAACGGTTCACGGAAGAGAGGGTGAGGTGGTGAGCTGCATGCTCTGTTCTCATGTGATGGTTATGCATGCATGCTCACTCTCACTAATAGTGGCTATTTGATCTATTTACATCCATAGACATATATATCATTATCTCCCTCTTGAACTATGCTTCTTTTCTTTGATTATAATTTTTATTTTATTTATTTGCCTTTGTACCGAATGGAAACAATGCACGATATGTTATTTTGATTACTTTTCAAACTCTGTTCACGCTGTTCATTTATTATATGTTACATCGGAGCGAGGAGTATTCCTAGACAATTCCTGCAATATAAAGTAATGTACATACAAATATATATTCAAATGAATAACTAAATCAGCTTCAAACAAGTGCGATATGAACGACGATATTAAACACTTTCTTCTAATAAGTGTGATATGAACGACGATATTAAACACTTTTAAGTCAACAACCTAAATAACGTAACAGCTGTTCGTAAAAATGTTATTTCAGTTCAATAGAAGGCACCGTCTTTAAACCTTTACTGCTTTTAACTCAAGGTATGGTTAAATGTAAACATGGAAAATCGATACACTCGACTGGTTCCTGGAAATAATGGCGACCTTGTCTGCCACCTGCCTGTTGTAGTGTCCTCTTGAAATGCCAGATAAATAGGACGCTTCAGGTCCTGGACTAGCGGCCTACCTCGTGTAAAATATAGAAGGTTACTTACAGGTTTGTGATGAGACCTAGGTATCCCCGTCGTCTGTGTCTTCCTCGCCGTTATGGGTAGTGGGTACACCTGCACTCTGCTCAACCTGGTTGTCGTCACTGTCGTCGTTTTCCTGTTACTTGCTAAGGAATACCTTTAAATTCTTTTAAGCTTGCGTCTTCAATCGCCATAGGTACCTATTCCATATAAATTGGCTACAAAATCAGCACCGTAGACGAACCTCCATGTAGAAAGTGGTTTAGTATTGATGAAAATACAGTACATCTTTTTTGCTCTCAAAATAATTGCTTCGTAGACCTATTATGTCTAGTAGTGCCTTGTTGGAGTATTTTTCTTGCACTAATAACTTTTCATTGTCATTTGAAGTGGGGGGATTTTCAGTTTCACTTAACCTTTGGGGATTTTCACATAAACTATTATTTACATTTACATCTAGAGTGCTACTTAATCTATTATTTACATTGTTTGTGTCATTGGATATTTATATCTGGATGTGGTGTCACTGAGGTGGAAGAGCCATGGTCGATACGTGTGCTTATGATCTGATTAATGTGCCTTTTCCAGGTTAAACCTACTTTTAGGTGACACAAATATACACTGCTTTTCCTATACGTTTGATTGTAGTAGCTGGTACCCATCCTTTCTTGTTTTTAATACGATAATCTCTCACCATAACAACTTGCCCTATCGAATATAATTTTAATCTATTACCTGACTCACTTAAAGTTTATGGTGGGTTTATTGAGGGCTTTAATAGACCTAGCCTAGTTTTTACGTGTCTATTGGACATTTTTCCAGCTTTAGATATATCCGTGGTTATGTGTGGGGTATTTCTATACGTGAACAATGTTCTGTGGAGAATCGTGTTTATCTCACCTACCATTTTCCTCTCATTGCCTATTTCTGTTTTCAATTTATGTTTAATAGTACGAACAACATTTTCTGCTAGTACATTACTTTGCAGGTTAAAATGTGGAGTGGTGACATGCTTAATACCATTGTTTTTGAAAAAAGAGTTTATCTGGTTTGATACCGGGGATGGACCATTATCCGAAATTACTGTAGTAGGTAAGCCAAACCTCGAAAAACATTCTCGCAAAGCATATATTGTATTTTCTGATGTTATATTATTCATCAGGAAAACTTCGATCCATTTTGAAAAATAATCTACTAAAACAAGATAGTTTTTGTTAGCAAATGAGAAAAAATCCATGTGTATGATTTCAAAGGGTTTTGTGGCTGATGGCCATAGTATCGATCGTTTAGGTGGATCGGCTTGTGTTTGTAAGCATTTACTGCATGATGCTGTTATATTTTCTATATCCTGATCTATGCCCGGATACCAGATGTATGTTCTGGCTAAGGATTTCATTTTTACTGTGCCTTGATGGCTATTATGTAATTCCTTTAAGATTCAATTACGAAGGGTTTCAGGAATGACTATCCTATCTCTGAAAAATAAACAATTGCCTATTTCACTCCCTTGATTTCTCCTATTGTAAATGGGTTTGAGGTTAGAAGTAATGTTAGAAGGCCATCTATTTTTGATGCATCGGATGACTTCTTTTAGAATGTTATCCTTTTATGAGCATTCAGCCACTGCCTTATTATCTATAGGCGTTTGATTTTGAAAATCGTCAAAATAAATTCGATCCTCCCATTCAGTTTCGTCAGTTATGGACTCTACGATTGGCAGCCTGAATAGGCAATCCGCTATTAAATTATTTTTCTCTTTGATATGTACAATATTATAATCAAAATTGGAAAGATAAAAGAGTATAGCACTTTACACGATTAGCATATAGCTGATTTGATTCTTTTTGATTACTAAAGATTGATACTAATGCTTTTTGATCTGTACGTAAAGTAAATTTCATTGAAAGCAAATACGGTTTAAAATGTATAACTCCGTAATAGCAGGCTAAGCTTTCTTTGTGAATAGTTGCATCATTTTGTTCTGCCTTTTTTTTTCTTCTTAGGGCTCGTCTGCATCTTTGCTCTGCCCCGATAGCACCCCGCAGCCTTTGGCTCATTGTGCTAGTAAGGCAGAACAAGGTGTCGAGGAGTTGGGGGCCAAAGCACTCCAGGGGGCAAGCTAAGGAAGTGGAAACAACAACATGAGCTTTCGTGGAAGCTTTCCCCAAGACCGCCAAGTGCGGTGAAGAGCTGCATCCTGCACGAGGTGACCCTGCTTATAACTAAACATGACGGATCTAGACGTGGAGGTCTTAGTATATGTTCTAGCCACACACGCTACCATTTTTTTTTTGTACCGTCATTCATTTTATGACATCACTGCGGCTATACCTTGGTCTGAGGCATCCGTAGTTACAAAAATGGGTAACTGTAGGTTAAAGTATGTCAATGCTTGGTCTGAAGTTAATATTGATTTTACACTTACAAAGGCTTGTGCAATTTTGCTGACCGTACAAAGGTTCTATCCTTTTTTAAGAGATTGTGAAATGGCACAGCTATGTGTGGTAGAGACAAATAGCGTGAATATAAGTTTATTAGTCCTAAAAATGATTTTAGTTGCGTAACAGTGGTGGGTCTAGGAGCATCTTTAATAGTTTGCACTTTAGACTCGCACTTGAGATACCGTCCTTTGTCAATATAAAACCCAAATATGCAATGTTATCTTCAAAAAACTGACATTTATCAATGTTTATTTTAAGGCGTGCACCTGGCAGAGTTTTAAATACACGTCGAAGCGTTTTGAGATGGTCCTCACTATCACAGTGTCCTATCAGGATGTCACCTTGAAAGGTAAACACATTTTGTAACCCTTGAAATAACTGATCAATGTATTTCTGAAAATAGAATCCTAAGTATTTTATCCCGAATGGTATACGATGAATGATGTTATAACGAAAATGAAGCTGGGACGACAACTTGGGTTATGACGTAATTATACTTTACTTATGAAGGCTCTTATTTGAACAAGAGATTCAAACGGCGGAATCTAACTGAATTTACCAGCCAGGCAAAGCGCCTTTTATATTGGAAAATATAGGCATCTCTTGCTACTTCTAGAAGCTCTGGTGTCTCTGTTCCTCTTATGGGCGGAATAAATTGAAAATTTTGTGAATTTGCGAATTTTTAGTATTATTTATCAGTAGACAACATTCCAATGTTGATTTACTTTGGATGGGCCGGTGTTTTATGCAGCAGTGTTCATATACAGGTGGTTAAAAATGGGTATACGGCAGAATTCTTTGGAAATAAATATTTGCAGAATTTAATTATAAAATATGAGTTGGAATTACGGTAGCGAAATGCAATTTTTGTTACATTAGTTCTCTCAGTAATGAATATTTTGTACTCTAGAATACTGATACCTATTACCTACACCCACTGAGGGACACACCTGTGTTTTGGTATTTCGTATTTTGTTTTGTACATGTGTAAATACATATAGAATATAATAACCTGAAATTGGAGTGAATAAATCGAATGTTCAGAAATGAAAAAGGTAGATAATGGATATACGGATGATCACATAACAAGACTGTTATTGTGAATTATGCAAATTCGCTTCACACAAATGTAGCTGCTAGGGCTACTAAAGTTTAAGACCTTTTTTAATGGCAATACTATACTTTTTCAGATGATGTACTACTAAAATGTAACCAAAGAGTACTCCGCTTTTGTCTACCGTCATTTTTTGTTATTCGACCACTATGCAATTTTTAACTATTAATTAGTATATATCCAAAAACACCTAAAATGTTACCATCACATAATATACTATTAAGGTTTAAAATGCGTGCTGAATAACTGGATAAATAAATAGAACATTCGTCAGAGGTGGGGTATTTTCTCCATTTAGTTGTCTGTTATAATTCACTAAACAAAATTACTCTAATTATATGTAAGTATGTGTTGTGTTTAAGAAGTAAAGTGTAAGCCAAATATGTAAAAGCTTGCTAGTTAGTCAATATTTGTTCTAATAAAGTCTGCATTTGGCAGTGTGTCTGCGTCAGTGCGTCAATGAGTGGATACTTGATACGAAATACAGATTGTAGAACAAACCTAAGACCTGTACATGTCGATACAAAGCGTACCTACTGCTATTTATTACTTTGTACCGAATACAAAGTAACGAATACCGAATCCGAAAGTTAGAATTAAATACGAGTATTCAGAAGTAATTATAATTCCCATCTCTAATGTTAACATTTGAGCAAAAAGTCAATAATGGTCTTTGAGGAGACTATATATATATATATATATATATATATATATATATATATATATATATATATATATATATATATATATACATATATATATATACATATATATATATATATATATATATATATATATATATATATATATATATATATATATATATATATATATATATATATATATATATATATATATATATATATACATATATATATATATATACATATATATATATATATATATATATATATATATACATATATATATATATATATACATATATATATATATATATATATATATATATATATATATATATATATATATATATATATATATATATATATATATATATATATATATATATATATATATAGTTTTCTTTACTTTGGTGCCTTTTCAGCCAACACTTTCACAGGTACAAAATCAGCTGTTTTGTTTTTCATAATAAATTTCAAGGTTATGTAGCAAAGTAGGTTCAGTCATTTAATAATTCCCGATGCTGCCATCTTGTAGACACTGTCTTATCTTTCATTTAACCAAGAAGACTTTTTCTGTCTATTACTTCTGTTAAGAGATATTAAACCGAACAGCAGTCTATAATATAAAGTTTTGTTCCGATTCAGCTTAAAATTCCGATTCACTCAGCTTCACAGTAACTCTAGTAAATTTTTTTTGTTTGTAATTATATATCTAGGTTCAGAAGTCTAACAGATTATTAATAATGTAACCTAATGGCGTCTCCCACTATTCAATTGGACATCATTGGGAAACATGTTATAATGCCGCCATTTTTAGATCTCATGACATTGTATGGACATGTAGATTATGTCACTGTGTTGTCTGGTGACAATTTTTTAAATTAGTCTGTAATGTCCCTTTATTTATATATTGGAACACCATTCAAAACAAAGGTTTCATTCCAAGACTTGAAAAATGTACTTTAGTTTTTATTATATAAGATATGCATCAATGTGCATTTATTTATTTTTGATATTATATACCTATGTATGTTTGCATATTCTAGAATATAGCTTTTTTTTTGTTATGGAGATGTGTGTTTGTATGACAATATTAAAATGAAATATAGTTTATGTGTTAAGGTGCACGAAAAAGTATTCTCTGTGTATGAGTTGTAATCTCTATTTGTAGACTTTATCCTGTTTTTTAATAGGTGCTTGTTGTTTTTAAACCAATAAAATAATACAAAAATTATCGATCAGATGGTATCTAAATGTTTAATTCGAGAACTGAATATGTTGGTTAATTTCTTGTCATAAGCATTGCTTTAATGAAATCACGTAAAAGTGCCCAGTCACCATGGCATTCATTGCTTATAGATACTTGTCTTAATGTATATGGGTTGACTTTAATTATAAATAAAATAATACTATTGAAAATTATGTGTTTTGAAACAGTTGTATTTGCAAAATGCCTTTTAGATTTAATAGGATTTCCAAAGTCCTAGTTTGCATATATTACTATTTTGATTTAGTAACTCCATTACCAAGGTTTTGAACACGTAGCTCTTATAATAATCATGGTCAGTCAGTTAGCTTTTAAAAAATTGCCACTGATTAATAAGGCTTTTTTGACGGTAGTCTGTGTTGGACATTAATATTTTGAATATTTTGACATATATTAATGTTCCAACATTTTCAAAAGTGTTTGATACATTTTGAAAGGCGCAATTATAAATTTTGTAGAGGGGATTCTTAAAATAAAGGCGAGGGGTGTGTTCGAAAACGTCGCTCTCCATGTAAGATTCACTCTAGGTACAGTTCCGACTTCGTTTTAAATTAATATGTGCCTACCTTTCTCTCTAAATGTTGACTTCCTCTATTTTTATATAAAAAAAAGGTTTGTAAATACAAATAAAAGAAGCAATTTTCATTAATAACCAACTGCCTTATTTTAAATTTGATACTAACTTCAATTTACAAATATCGAGTGATAATTGCCGCACTCCAGAATAGAGTGAGTAGAGCAACACTTTGAGCGAACAATTTTGAGTTCTCAAACAAGCCATTCTTATACTCTAGTGTTCAACCGTTCCGAACCACCTGTTGTGCGATTTTCACATTGGAGTGATGTTCTCGAATGCAGCTTAAAGGTTTAACAATATAGTGATGTATTAATCACTTAACTAACGAAACAATAACAATAAATTTCGGGACGCAGCAAGTGCGTTATGATAGCCAATTTTCATTAAATGTTTCAAATTTAAATAACTCAATTTTCTAACAACCTAGAAAGTTGAAAGTTGGTATGTCGTAAGGTATTTATCAGTGAAACATACATTTCATTAAGATAGCTTTGTTATTTTTTGAGATACGAATTTTTTCGGGGTTTTTTTTTAAAGAAAAACGTCTGATTGGGCTGGCTAACAAACTTATCCAAGCTATTAATAAAAAAAAGGTATTTGGCCAAATTTTATCAAAATCAGTTAATAACTTTTGAGTTATCGGTTGGATACACACACATACATTTCAGGGCGAACTAGGCCCCCTAGAACCCATAACCATGGTTAGTTAAAATTTTTATATGTTTATACATACATATATATATATATATATATATATATATATATATATATATATATATATATATATATATATATATATATATATATATATATATATATATACATATAAACATATAAAAATCCAAACAACCTTGGTTTCGGGTTTCGCTAATAAGGTAAAATGATTAGACTGAAACTGAACTGCTTTCTTCTCCGACTTCATTCACTCTCTGCTGTAGGGCTACTGCCACTGCTACGCCGCACATAGCTGCAAAGTGTAAACATGTATCTTGCTAAAAGTTGTTTTGATTTAGAAATAACCAGATCAACATAATACATGGTTTTAATTTACAATATATAGGCACCAAAAAAGAAAAACTTTGAATCATGACTAGAACAATCAGGTGATTGTCAATGATACAGAGCAAGAGATTACATGTTTACATATCAGAAAGCAGAGTACACATAATTTTTTTTATTCATTGTCACTGTTTTCAGAAGAGCGCTTTACATCTTGAGGTAGATTTCCTTTCAGTCCATATAGAGTTCTGGTGTACTATCACACAAGGGTATGTTTTTTGTGGACGTACTTCATGAGGTAATAATTTTTGAAATTGTCCTAACGCCTAGTCCATAGTGTATTGTAGGTTCTACATAAATCATGGTGACTTAGTACCTAATACCACCCTCAGTACTCCACTTTGTAGAACTTCCGTTTTATTTATGTTTTTTTTTTAAGGTCTCGAACACTTGGTAGACATGCATAACTAATAAGGCTCTTTTCTACAAAGAAGATGTATTTCATTTTCTTGCTAAATCAGTGGCAATAATCTTTGAAGTCTTGATTCTTCATTGATTGGATTGTTTTTTCGTGGTAGCTCCTGGATAATGTTGTATCTAAGTAAATAGTGAGGTATTTTACTGCTTCAGTTGATGGATTCCATTAAATTTGAAGGTTGTTGATGACTTATCTTCCTTGGGTTGTTAATCCTTTTCTATAAGGATTTTTTTGCTTTGGCATTTGTCATGGTTCAACATTAGACTCCATTTTGAACACCATTTGGAAGTGACATCCAAAGTCTGTAGAAGTGATATTATTTATATATGATATATATATATATATATATATATATATATATATATATATATATATATATATATATATATATATATATATATATATATATATATATATATATATATATATTATTAAGTATGTATTTGCATGTTTTGCTATAATGCTGTCATCTGCAAACATTGCTAGATCACAGTGAGTATTTGCCACGAACATAGTGAAAGGGGTGCGCCCAAAAACACCCCCTGTGTCACATCTGCTTTAATGTTCTTTGGGATAAGCAATCATTAAGTTTGACCATAAATATTCGCTTACCTACAAATTAATATGCTATTGCCTGTAAGTACTGTGACATTTTGAGGTGTGCTTGTTTATATCTCAGTCCTTTCAGTAAAACTCTATGAAAAGCTAAAGTTGTATCTAAAAATGCAACAGCATTGCGTTGAAACTTGTTGCAATTATATTCTTCTCAGCAAGAAAATTGTCGAATTGAGCCTTGATAATCTTCTCCAAAAGCTTTGACAAAGGTGTATAGCTTAATACACGTTTTGCCTTTTACCAGCTTTGTGAATCATTAAATAAGTAACTGAATATCAAGCAAGCATTGTATATGTGATTTACATATGACACAATCTTCTAGTGAAATATTTGGTCACCAAGTTAGAGATTTGGTCGTGGTTTGGAGATTTTTCTTACTGGGTGCCTGTTTATTAAGCTTGATATTTCTTTTGTTGTAATTGGTGTACTAAAATCATTTGAGTAAATATAAGATGTTTGAATGTGATCAGTGACTTGTTGGGAAAAATTGTAATCATTCACATCTGGCACAAATACATTTGACAAGTTGTGGTCAAAGTCTTTTGTTATCCAGTTTAAGCGTGACATTGTTAACAGCCAGTGAGTGAATAACTTCCTCTTACCTTTAGTATGTTCTTAGTTGTTCACCATATGCTTGGGTCATTTGGGGTGAAAGTTTTGATTTGTTTCCGTGATTTTTGATACACCATGTGTTAATTTCTCTTTTTAACTATATGTGAAAGGTTACTCGGCCAATGTTTGAGCTCAGGGTTGTAAAGTTTGGAAAATATACAAAGGAATATACTTTCGTATTTTTAGATTTTTCGAAACTTACAATATCTTAGTCCTCTTAGAAGCCTCACCCTGTACACGTTGAAGAAGCCTAGTTTACACAACACAATTTTAAACCTAACGTTCATTTTACAAACAAGACTGGCTTCGTCAGTTTAATTTATTCTCTCATAAAGCAATTGTCAGCTTAATTTTTATGGTGAACTGTATTTCTTTAAAATGTATTTTATCATCGCTTGCCATATGTTTTAAGCTTCACATAGCCAGATATAACGGACTTCTTCCCTGGTTTCCAAATACTTGTTATAATGTGCTTTAAGTAAATTAGAAGTGTCATGAGAAGCAACCAAATAACTTTGGTTTTCCTAGCTAAACAATTGGTGCATGAAGAAAAACAGTTAAATAAGGTGTTGTGTATTTTGAAATATCGAGATTATATTATTAATTAAGATACTAATCCTATTAAGCCTGGTTGCATAAGGCACTGTTAAGTTCCTTGTTAAAGTCAGCTGATAAAGTGCATGTAACTTCATTGTATATTTTCACCTGAAAAATTAGAAGCTTTTTAGTTAATGACATGTTGGTCTATGATAAAAAAAATACATCAATTACAAAGTTATTTTAGTGTAAAGGTTGCTTTTTCAAGAAAATCTCGTTCACAATGTTGTGGTCGGCGCTTAAAAGGTCTTATTTCTAGGAAAATATGTTTTTGGTAAGTCAATTTAAAAAATGGACTAATGTGTGTTAGTTTGCATAACAGAATGTTTCATTCATTAATTTGCACCCTGTGTGGAGGAAAATATATTTCTGACTTTTCACGGGCCATTTCCCTTAAACACCTAAACTGGATAGGTACCTACTTATACCTTTTTAAGCACCGACCACAGAATGAACTGACATTTTCAGGTTTTCTTTATTAACTATGTCGCCAAGATAAACAATTTTTCTATGTAACTCAAACTTAATGCGTAGGAGGTACTCCAGCTTCGGCGTTGCTTTTTCAAAGAAATCACTATTGTTGTTGAGTACTTTCAAATTTATAATATTTAGTTTTTTTTATTTGTTGTGAAAGTTTTTTGAATAAGTGGTGATGTCATAAATTTTGGCTTTTTAGGTAAATTGTTGTTGCTTGTTGAAAAACCATTAGACCAAATGATTTCTGTTCTGTTGATAAAGCCTTACAGAGTGCAAGAATATTATAAGTAAATGTTGAGTCTATACCTAATATTATAAGAAAATCAGAAGGTAAAAAATTGATTTAAACTTAAAGCTCCATTGCAGAGGTTGAAATTTATATAAAATTAAGGATTGAAATATCTTTAAAATCACAGGATATTTTTATTGAGGCAACATCAAAGACCTGAAATGTTTCGGCTAAGGCCATCCTTAAGAAATCTTAACGTTCCAAGTGTCGAAGAGGAATTTGTTGGTATAAAATTTCAGACTTTTGTCATTCATAAGCATACTATGCTAATTTGCTATTGTTGATTTAAACTTCGGGTAAGTTGATAGGTAACGCAGTTTTAAGTGATGTTTGCTTAGGCAAAATTGTGTTTTATTTATTAAATTGTACCCGATGAGTGATCTTATCGAGAGAACTTACTGGGTAGGTAATGATTTTTTTGTTGTATTCACAAATTTTTTCTTTAATACTCGCTGTGTTAAGATTATCTTCTGATTGTCTTACCTGAAACATGCCAGAGTTGACACATGTTGCCTCAACGGAAAAAAAACTTGTGACTGTCGAACTTTTAGTCTTTAATTTTATTTGAATTACAGTTTTTAACCCTCTCTATATTTATACTCAAAAGCTTGTTGGTTTAGCTTTATTAAAATGTTATCCTTAAAATGTATTTGTTTCCGTGTTATGAGATTTTGAAGGTCAATTTACACCCTTCCCATGCAATAAAACAAGTCTGTATTTGATATATTTAAACTGTTTGCATAGAGCTATAGAATTATATGTCTTCTTGTCGTCTAGTTGTGTAATTTATGTGATTTTAAACCTCTATTAATAAAGCTGTTGGATAAACGTTTTTGCCTTTGATTAATTCCATTTTTTTCCCGAAAAATTAGTGTCTAGTCAACCATTTACGGACCTTAGAAAATGTAAACTGAATATCTAGGACCCCTCATAATAAAAATGCAGGTACATCTTTGTGCTTATACTTTTTGAAATGTAATTCACTTAGGTCAATAAAAAAACTCAATCTACAGGCTCTCATAAAATTTTGATATGGGATATACACTCTGACACTCCGCAATCCTCACAGTAAGGGCAAATACTATATGATGACAATAGGGGACACTCATATGCTTTAGCATTGGTGATATTTGTGACAAGTACACTAGCGCCACCTCGCGTGAAGTACTGACAACTGAGCGGGTAATTTGAATTATATATTTACCTGCATATTCTTAATTTAGACATTCGGTTTATTATAGATGAATATAAAAACTTGTACATGATAAAACAGTGAAAATTTTCTGATTATATAGTTATAAATAGAATTTGTATCAACAATCAGCTTGAAACCTAAATGAATTCAGCATGAATAATTCTGCAAATTTCTCTTACCCATAATCTTATTTCATCATAATTTAAAGTACTACCTTGAAACCATCGTTAAACTATTTCAAGGGTAGGTATAGGAATATACTGAAAGCTGTTTCTGAGGATATTAAGTTACAATCTGTACTTACCTATAAATAATTGTTCTAGGTATAAATGGTAGCACAGTACACAATTTGCTATATCTCTATATGAAAATTGTCTTATTAATCTCATATTTTAAAATATATAACTGATATACTTAGTACATAATTAAGAAATTGTGCAGATGAAAGGTGAGACTAACTCTTACTTCCGTGAATAAATCTATTATAGGGCTGAATCTGCTATTTCTACTTGTCTCTTTAAAAACTTGTCTTGGGAAGATAATTAAAAACCTTTACCAAATAAAATAATTTTAAATGTGAAAAAATGTGACAATTTATAACATACTGAAATAAAAAAAGGATACAGAAGAATATAGGCATATATTGGCATAAAAGTGATTCTGAATTTGTCTTCTGCTTCAAATCATATTCACGTTTCGCCATCCTTTGGAAACCTATGAAATGTCTGATAGATTTAGCACGTTATAATTCGAACAATTATAGATTGCACACACCCAACCACTAACATTTATTGTAAAAAACACAGCTCAAACTTAATTATACACAGTTAAACACCAGCAATTGCTAGTGTTACACGTTCTCGAACGACGTAACATCAGTACTGTCCGCTAGGGGCGCTGATATTCTTGAAACACTAAATCAGCCGGAGTGTCCTGTATTGTCATTATATAGTATTTGGTAAGGCATCGCGATGTAATAGAAATTGCATCAGAACAACTAAGGGGTGCAGTTGTCTCAGCGTATCAAGAAAACTGTCCATTAAAGACAAAAGAAAGTTGAGGGTCATCTTGGAATAAAAATCTCGAAAATTAACAAAATAAGTGTGAAGTCTCGTCAATCGTGCTAAGACTACAGGCAACCGGGAATAATTCAATTCTCTGTAACGCTACAACAAAGAAATAAGAAACGCAAAGTGGGGAGTCCTGGAGGAGGTTCTGCGAGGGTATTGCTGATTTACCCACCAGGATTTCCACGCGACCGTGCCGGAGAGCTGGGATTGATAAAACGATCAGGTGGCTCCTTTACTGTGCCACGGAAAGAAACTTTAGCGCCCTTAGCACATACTCATTTCCCAGATTATCTGATTCTGAATAATGAAGAAAACCCGCCGGCCGGGCGTCGGTGTAAATGCCCTCACAGTGAAGACTAGCGGATTGCTCGCAAAATAATTACAGCTTCGGCGGTAGACTATGCTGTTCAACATTTCCAGCCATTCAAGGCGACAGGGGAGGATGGTGTGATTCCAGTTCTGCTACAAATCGGATTGGAGGTACTCGTCCCATTCCTCATTAGGCTGTATGGAGCCAGCCTGGGTTGGAACTAAATTCCATCCAGCTGGACGAGGACTAGGGGAGTCTATATTTCCAATTTGGGACAACGATCTACTAAAATCACTCAAGCTCCTCAGCGTTGCTTCATTCCTCCTTAAGAGATTAGAAAAACACGGGTCCGTCCATTAGGGAGAACGTCTTGAACACTAACTCAGGGGTTAGTTACTGAGTTAGCATTCCATACCTTGTTGAGAAAATCACAGTCTCTGGATAACAGGGATGTAGCGTTGGCTGTATTGAACGAGCATTTAACAATGCACTAGATAGCTACCTATAAGAAGCTGCTGTCGCTAGAAGGATGCACCCTACCATTTGTGGCTGGATCAGAAGCATGCAATACACTTCGCTTCATGGATAAGTGGTCAGCTTCAAGTCTGCCAGTGGGTACCCGTAGTGAGGAGTATTACCCCCTCTTAGCGAACGATCTGCTGGCTACCCTAAAACTGTGGGAGGTTGAGGTTCAGGTGTATGCGGATGATCTTGCCATACTGGTTAGAAGTAAATTTAAAGAGGAACTTTCAAATAATCTTCAAGAGACACTAGACATGCTGAATGGTTGGTGCCAGAGGCATCTTCATATTCTTCCAACGCTAAGTACTAATCGGGTCGGTTCGTGATGTACGTCGCGGTGGACGTTGGCAAAATATAAAACAAAAACTGAAGCGTTGTCAGTTTATTTAAAGCAGCTGGGCATATAGCAGTAATCTCCAGTAGCAGTTTGTGAGGAATGAACACAAGAAACTGAAATATGCATGATTATTGTACAATTGTTTACATAATATTAAGACAAGTGAGGGTCAGTTTCAAATTTTGTAAATTAACATTTTTGAGTGTGTGCCTACCTATCTGCGATAAAGATGTCATAAAATATTAATTATGTATACATACATATACCTTAATTTTATTCATGTTGAAAATAAAAATGTCATGTACATTCTTAATATTTAATTTCAATGTTTAAAATCTGCATAATACATAAAGTAGCTTTTATATAATATATACAAAATTTCTTTTTTTTTTAACTTGTTTGTTTCCAAACCAATATTTTTATCCACACATTTTTGAAGCGCATGAGGGGCTGTAAGTTGCTTTTTTACAAGTGTGTTATTCACTTTTTCCCCTCTGATAAACTTCTACGTCCAGTCATTGTTGATTTTCTTCGAGAATGAGAAGTTGGTTGCCTTGAAATCTTTTTTCGCTTGCGTAATATATTTTTTTATGTTTTGGAAATATCCCTTTATATTTAATTGCAGAGTACATTTCAAACATTAGGGAACTAGCACTAGGGGCGCGAATTTGGGAATTACTTATAAATTTATTAATCGCTGGGCAAAAACCAGCTGGATCGTCTTCTAAATGGTCCATTAATCGCTGGCTAAATGCAACCCACTTTTGTTTAAGGTCCTTTCGTTACTTGAACGATGGTTCTTTCAATGTTTCATAATCTTCTTCATTTAAATCCCCATTTTGTCCGCATTTGGCGGTGTCATTGTTAGCATTACCCAAATTAGTTTCAACGATATCAGAAAATTTTAGTGGTGTAAAAGTTTCGATTGAAGTTGCATGCCAGTTGCAATTTCATACATTTGCTTTCTGGTTATAATAGTTAGTGTGTTTATGACATTTTCAATTCCAAATTTCTTAATTACTATGCTGACCGATGCTAGCATAATTTTCCTGCACATACTTATTGAGGACAAGTACAAATTCCTGATACCACGTCTACAACGTAAGCCAAATTCGATGCACCAGAACCGCTTTCCACATTATACTTGGTGGAAGAAAGACGTTCTATTGTATCTAGGGAAACAACTTTCTTGTCGGGTAATAGGCGTTTCAAAGTATTTGTCCGTTCTCTATTTAGACTCACAATCAATAATTGTTGTTTATAATAAGTTTTAAAATTAGTAACTACAAACCAGTTAATTGGTTCAAATTGAAAGCCTTGGTTCTTTCTAAGGGTATGTCTTTGAACAGACGAAACATAACTTCAATGTAGTTATTTGTATCACACCCGTGACTAAAAAGTTTCCGTCTGTAATATAAGCACCACGCCTTAAATGTATTATCTGCCAAATAATGTGTAGGAATAAAATTAGCAAATTCTGGACATATGCATTTTTAGAAGAAGAGATCTATGTTTACATTCACTTCTTTTTCAGTTTTGGCCATTATAATATTTTTACAATTTTTATACATTGCCTGCCTGTCTGTTCATTTTTTCTGTTTTCTTTTGCCGCTCCTAACCATTTCTACACTGCTTTTAAAACATGGAAAGGACGCAAAAATAATTTTGACTCTGGCCAATACTTATTAGTGAATTTTCTTTAAAAAAAAATCACTAATGAGGAGATCCCGACTTTTGAATTTTGAAAAATGTTCTTCAAATGACCGCTAATTAGGCCCCCTAAAACACATATCCGGGGTCAGTTTCGATTTTTATATGTTTATATATATATATATATATATATATATATATATATATATATATATATATATATATATATATATATATATATATATATATATATATATATATATATATATATATATATGTATGTATCACACTGATAACTCAAAAAATAATGGGCCGATTGTGACAAAATTTGGTGAATACCTTCATTTTATAAGTGGCTTGGATAAGTTCGTTAGCCAGGAAAATCGGCCGAGGTTTTCCCGGAAAATTTTGTGTTTTCTTTAGAAAAAAATTCATATCTTCGGAAATAACAAAGTAAGGGCAACCAAATTTGGCACATCGTTTTGTTTCGCTATAGGTAAAACGCTGTAGGTCAAGAGACAAAAAAGTTATGGGCATTTAAAGAAAAATAAATTGGGGTTTTCCGCAAAACGTCAAAGTGACAATTTAAAACGTCAAAATTCCCAACATTTAGGCAAAGAATTTGAATCTAATACGGGCTATGGAAAGAAAATGTGTCAAGAAGAATGTTTTACAAACCCTGAAGTCTTAGTTTCAACCGTCATTGTCCTTCATTTTACTAAAATGTTTCCAGAAAATTCATTTCAAATAGACCCTTCTCTGATGCTTGGCTGTCGTAGTCTTAGCTATAGTTTAATGGTATATAACTTTTGTCAAATTTTCGTAAAAAATCAATAAAGCTCAATATATCCGTTATTCTACAAGATATGAAAAAAAATTGTATCCATTAATTATAGGGTGCCTTGAGCTACATCTTAAAAAATGTTTCTACAATCACAGGCTGGCCCATAAGTCGTTGGTGATAGAAATAATTTTTTTTTTAGTCGAAAACGCCTTATGTGTTTGCATTTTCCATCGAAATATAATGCATGTTTGTAAGTAAAGAAATTCTGGACGCAGCAAGTGCGTTATGGTAGCGTTAAAGGCTTTATATTTGAAAAGCTCAATTTGCTATTAACCTATAAGGTTGACCAAGAAACGGATTTTCTCGGTTACACTTTAAGTTTACTTTCGGAAATGTTTGTACGTTTTCAAAGAATAAAGTTATTTTGATGAAACATGGCACATTGTTTTTACTATATATGTTATACTGGTAATCAACTTTGATGCCTGCTTTCTAAAAAAAAACACATATTTGCTATTAAAAACATTTTAATGAAAATTCACTACCATAACGCACTTGCTGCGTCCAGAAATTTTTTTAAATATGTTAGGTCGTCACCATAGTTAGTATAATTGTTCGCTTAATTTTCGTTGGCATAATTTCTATTAAACTGGAAACTGCCATATCAAATACTTGTTCTTTTTGAGAACTGTCAATGATTATATATATATATATATATATATATATATATATATATATATATATATATATATATATATATATATATATATATATATATATATATATATATATATATATATATATATATATATATATATATTGCTATGGTATTTTGTGTTCCTTTAGTTTATTTTATAGCACTTTTAATTGTAGAGCATGAGAATTTAATTGCGTCTTTATTTAAAAAAAAAACGCTAATATTGATGATCCTGAAATTATGCCAAAGATTGTTTACTTACTGCTGTGATTTAAAATTTTTCTCTCATCTCATGGGTAGGGTTCTGTGCTTGGGCTAGCATTTTTGTTTAATATATAGTTTTTATAAATTATAGTACTCCCAAGTGTTTGGAAGTTTCAAAAAAAAATATATATGATTGGGTTCTTTTGATTTTACTTTTAATTAACGGTAAAAAATAGCCTTACTTTATCATGTAACTAATATTTGTTTGATTTGAGCTCAAAATTAAACAGATTATGTAAGTACAATCTAGTATAATGTTTTATTTTTGATTGATTAAATTAACAAATTTCCATTAAAAAAGGTTATATCAAATTTATCATCACAGATTGTCGATAAATCAATACAAATCAAATTTATTTAACACAATGAATTACCTAACTATGATATAGTGATTCGGCCTTTACCTAACATCCCCCTTAGTGAACTAAATATACATTAAAATCATCAATGGGACAAAAATATTCTTCAAAACTATTCACACTATAGAAAAAGAGTCAGCACATTTATTTCGATAAAGTTCATAAAACGACTTACTGAATGTTGTCTTGATTGCTTCTTCCATTTGATGTGTACTTATTACTTTCCATTTGATTTACTGTTTGGATTTAGTAGCCTGCCTGTGATTACTAATTAATTTCCATTTTATTTCAAACGGTCTTAACAAACCGTGTACCAGGTATTTATTTTTATTTTCTTTACACAAAAATTGTATATGATTTTATTATCAGGCACTTGCCTTTTACGTTTTAATTATCAACTTCCATATTTTACCGCGTCGTCGCACGACAACTAAATTCAAGTTTCTCTTGTGGTAGTTCAATTACGAATCGTCCTTATCGACCTGCCGTTGACTCCTTAAATAAAATATACCTGTGTTACAAAAAATCTTTTCTCCTGTACCTTGGTAAAACAAAGTTCATAGGCCTCGCGTTTTCCCATTGTTCAACTTTTTATTCGTTGCACTCTTTTGAAACAAGCACAAAAAAAACTATGCTTATCAACTAACACTGTGTCTTTTCTTACAATTCGTATTTACAAAAAACTTATTTTTACCTTAATAATATAAATGTATAATATAGTAAATGTACTTACTGCCTAAGGATAAAAATAAAATTGCTATATTCTATTTAAAACTCTATAAATAAAAACAAGGCTATTGTTCTTTTGGTTCTATTGTATTTTAACGACTTTTGCTTCGTGAAATTAAAATGTACATGTAAAAAAGAAATCATTGTTCTGTATTCTTTTAGCTGTCTGGCTATCCCTTATTTAAACCTAAAATATCTTACACTCTCAATTATACAGGGCATTTAAATATTAGGACGTATTAACCTTATGTACATTGCCCGTTTTACTCCACAATAATGTTTCTAATTTTCTGATATATTTGCTATCTATAACAATATATATATATATATATATATATATATATATATATATATATATATATATATATATATATATATATATATATATATATATATATATAACAAGTACACCACCTGCTGGCATTGGGTTGCAAAAAAATAAAGTTTATAATTCTGTATGACACAATGACACAATTGCCAGTTGCATCAACGAATAAGACTTCAGATGACTGAATAAGATGTTGAGCAGCTCGTTGTATTATAGGTGTACATAAACACACTGCATAATGTTCTCCGATTCGTATTATCTTAGATGTAGTAACTTTATTATTCCCTAAATTGTTCTCCAATATTTGTAACATTATTCACTCCCCAGTACGGTCACCATAATTGTTTTTAAAATGTACAGCCCGCAAATTTGATAAATCTGTCTTGGCCGGACAAACATACCTATCCAAAACAAAACCTTCATATTCATCACCCAATTCTTTTATCTCAGATGCAGCCGAGTGGCCCTTTTCAACTAACTCTAAAATTTCCATTTTGGTGTCATTTTCTACTGGTCCTTTAAGTAGAGCTACTCCGCTATCAATATTATGATTATGTTCATCATTTAATGTAACGACAAACGGCCATATTTTTATGTTCGAATTTATTTGTATAGGTTTCTTAAGAAGTATTTTCATCTTTGTGCAGGACAGTCTATGTAACGAGTTTTTTTTGTGGAACAAGAACGTTTCACGTTAAAATGACAGTGCTATCTTCTAAAAATATTTTTCTATACTTTGCAAGTGGCGTCTTTACGGTGGTCGTACATCGCCAAGTAACCTTTGTTAAATCAGTGAATGCGGTCACCCATTTATAATGTAATTAAAACCACAACGTCATGTCAAATTTTGATTATTCAAATTATTAGAGGCTATACTTATCAGAATTTTGTATTTAACTCTAAAACTAATAAGAGTAAGAGAGTAAATAATAAACTAACGAGAATGGTAGAGCTTATTATATTATTTTTTCGGTTGCCTGTACATAAAAAGTCCGCCAGTAAACAAGAAAATCAAGAATTGTATTATAAAAGAGTCGATCGTTTCTTTTGAAATCGGACACTACACCATGCGTTATAGGTTAGATTTAAAATAGCAGGAGATTCGTATAACTAAAACATGAACTTACTTTAACCTTACTTTGTGTACTTATGTCGATTCTAAACTCCACTGCATTCACATCAAATTATAATTAGACGGTCTTTTGTTAGACATGTTCAGTCCAATTGTTTATATTTATCTATTAGTAAGAATGCACAAACTATACAAGAGTTCCGTAACGATATACCTAGGTACCATAGCCTAGAAAAACAACAGTTGGGGTGAATATACTGGTATAATAAAATGCCAACGCTTTATAGTTTTTGTTTCATACTTTGCCAACGCTTACCGCGATGTACATCACGAATTGAGCCGATACCTACTTAGCATTAGAACAATATGAAAATGCGTACCGAAGGGAGAAGCTGTCTATGAACCGTCGCAAAACCATCATTGTCCCATTTACCAGAAGGAGACGGTTGGATAAATTAAAACCACCTACTTTTATGGGTGATACACTTCCATTTATGGAACCGCCAAAATATCTGGGGGTTACTCTAGATAACACTCTTAACTGGAATATACGGTTGGAGAATGTAATCCTCAGGGCCATCTCTGTGGACATGCGGAAGGATCTGTGAGAACAACTGTGGAACCAATCCACAGCAAAATTATAATAATTGTTTTTAAAATGTACAGCCCACAAATTTGATAAATCTGTCTTGGCCGGACAAACATACCTATCCAAAACAAAACCTGCTCCCAAACTGAGTCAGAGGCAGGAGCTGGCGCATATGGGAGCAGCACCGATGCAAGAATACCATCTAGCCTCGAAAAGTATGCAACCATAAGCCAGGCAGAAGTATATACCATCGAGCTCTGTGCGAGGGAGATGAAACAAAACCGTTGTACACACAAATCGATAAAACTATTTTCAAATAGCCAAGCTGCTATAAAGGCACTTGATTCCTACCGTTGCAATTCAAAAACGGTATGGAGTTGCAAGACTACCCTCGACGAACTGGCTAGCTGCAATCAGGTGTCGCTGGTCTGGATACCGGGGCACTCGGACCTTGATGGCAATGTAGCGGCCAACGCACTTGCCAGGAGGGATGCCGGGGAGAACTATATCAGACCAAAACTTGCGCTGGGGATATCCTTATGCACAGCCAAACGCACCCTAAAGACCTGGGGATATGGAAAGGCAATCTAACAATGGCCCAATCTTCCAGAATTAGCACACTTTAAGGACTTAATAAATGACCTTTCAGTGTTAAGGGCTAAAAAACTTCTAGAGTTTAACAGGCATCAAACTGGTAACTCTGGTCGGTCCGTATACAGGCCACTGTCGCTTGAGTCACCACATGCTCAAGATTGGGCATTAGTCTTGGACAAGAAATCGGGTGCCGGCTGTGTATGGGGAGTGACGCAGAGGACGTGCTATGTTCCTGTCCGGCTGGGGACAGGACAAGACACCTGCTCTCTGGCAATACCCAACTTGCACCAGAAGAGCCGGATAAACTTTCGCCCACAAAAGTTATCGACTTCTGTAAGAGGCTGAACTTATTGGGTGGAATGTAAGACAATTAGAGGTGAGTCACGATATACCTTAAGATCGCAGTGGATGGAGTGTTATGGCCCACTCACAACATAACCTAACCTAACGTAACCTACCTTATCTAAAGTATATATTTTGAGTCCTTCAGTGGTGACATGAATTTTTGGAACAACCGTGGTGACTTCTGCGGTCCGAGACCGAGATGCGTTTTTAATTATTAAAAAGTAGTATAGGATCCACGATCTTAATCGCAGCTGGCAGAATAAGCTCTTCACCAAATAGGGGGAGGCTTTTTACATCTGGCTATTTAATCTGAAATTTTGCAAGAGGCAACTTAAGATTTTTCATTCACAGACAAAGTGTTTTTAATGCTTTTTTCTTTTCATATGATTTTAATTGTAATTCGAAGAAAAATGAAATGATATAAGGGGGGGGGGGGTCCGAAAAAAGAAAAAGAAAATTTGTATCACTAACGACTTGTTATCGTCAAAATAATTTTATAAGATGCAGCTCAAGATAACCTATAATTAACGTATCCAACGTTTTCTATTATCTTGTATAATAACGGATATATTGAGCTTTACCGTAGCAATGCATCATCCTGTATATATGTAAACAGGTAAAAACTGAAACTACCTCTGGGTATGGATTCTGGGGGGTCTAGTTCGCGTTCATTTTCAGAAATCTTTTCAAAATTCCAAAGTCGCATTCTCTTCATTAGCGAATTTTTTCAACAAAAATTCGCTAAAAATAATTATAGACATTTAACCATAAATTCCATATAAAGTTAGCTAAAAATTATAGACCGTTAAGCCATAAACTTAAATAAACATCCTGCCAAAGCATCAGTCAAGGGTCGATTTGAAATGAACTTTCTGGAAATATTTAGTAAAATGAAGGACAATGACGGTTGAACTGAAACTTAAGGGTTTGTAAAACACTCTTCTTGTAACATTTTCGCTTTAAAATGAATTTTCTGGAAATATTTAGTAAAATGAAGGACAATGACGGTTGAACTGAAACTTAAGGGTTTGTAAAACACTCTTCTTGTAACATTTTCGCTATATATCCCGTATTCTTTTCAGGCCTTGCCTAAATGTTGCCAATTTTGACATTTCAAACCGCTTGACGTTATAAAAGGAAACCCCAATATTTGTTTCTTTAAATGCTTATATTATATATATATATATATATATATATATATATATATATATATATATATATATATATATATATATATATATATATATGGTGCGGGATTTTGACCCTCGACATCATTGGGAACTTGGAAACCGTAAGAGATGCAAACTTGGTTATACTAAACAAAAGTTGGAAAATTACAAGGGCAACTCGAAGGTACTTATAGATTTCACAAAGTTCCATAGGTTCCTAGATATAGGTTAGGTTAGGTTAGGTTAGGCTATATTGTGAGTGGGCCATAATGGTCCCTTCACAACGACCTTAAGGTCTATTGTGGCTCACGCCTAATTGTGTTATATTTCGCCCAACAAATCCAGCCTCCTACAGAGGTCGACAAGTTTTGTGTGCGAGAGTTGACCCAGATCTTCTGGTGCAAGCTGTGTCTTTCCAGTTTCAAATTCAATTGAATTTATTAATAAAGTTAAAAATAGTAAATTGGTTGAAGGCGAGGTTTTGATGTCGTTTGATGTGACCTCGTTGTTTCCCAGTGTTCCCATAAATGCAACGCTAACGTATTTAGACCATTTGTTAAAAATGAACAACATAGATGAAGAGGTTTGCAAAGAATATATAATTTTAACAAATCTTTGCATGAATCAGAATATTTTTCAATTTAATAATGAATTTTTTGAACAAACCCATGGCACAGCAATGGACAACTCCCTTTCTCCATTCATTGCCGACCTTTTTATGAGTAGATTTGAAACAGACCTAGCAAATGAAAATGCTATTTCCCTGGAGTATGATTTCGTTATGTGGATGATGTTTTTGCAGTATCCAATAGAAATGTATGCAAAGTAGATGATTTTCTGCCAAATTAAACAGTAAATTTGACTATTAAATTCACGCATTAATATCAAATTACCTTTTAATGATGTATTAGTCATTAAAAAGAGGCACTTTAGAACTTGACATCACAGAAAGGAAACCACTACTGTGAGTTACATTTCGATTGACTTACACAATAGTTTTCCACAAAAACGGCATGTTTGAATTTTCTGGTTGAGAGATTAATACAGTTTCCTTTAAATAAAGAAAGATACAACAGAGAACTTGAATATATTTAAAATGTAGCTAAGTATAATGGTTACTCTGTCTGCTTAGTAAAAAAAATAGTCCATTGAAAAATTTGCTAGGTAACCCAAAGGATAAAGATAAAACCACAGAAGTGTAGGGAATCTATAAAATAGGTTGTAAGGACTGTGAACTGAAATATGTTGGGCAAACTAAAATAACTATTGAAATTAGATTTAAAGAATATTTAGAGCAACTGAGGCATGGCAGTGCGTTATGGTAGTGAATTTTCATAGAAATGATCTGGCACCAAATATTTTTTATAACTTTTTTTCTTGTAACATAGAAATATAAATTTTGGTATATAGTTTCCTTCGAACATCGTAAACTTACGTACCAAATTTGGTTACCATAGCTTTCCAATTTTTTGAGATAAATTTTTTTTCCGAAAGAAAACCTAAAATTTTCCCGGAAAACCTGATTCGATTTTCTTGGCTAACAAACTTGTCCAAGCCATTTACAAAAGGGAGGTACACGCCAAATTTTATAAAAAGCGGACCATTATATTTTGAGTTATCGGTGTCATACACACACACACAATATATATATATATATATATATATATATATATATATATATATATATATATATATATATATATATATATATATATATATATATATATATATATATATATATAATGAAACGGACCCCGGATATGGGTTTTAGTGGTCCTAGTTCGCGCTCATTTGAAGACTTTTTTTCAAAATTCAAAAGTCGGGATCTCTCCATTAGTGAATTTTTTCTAAGAAAATTTACTAAAATGTCAGCCAGTCGCATCAGTTAGATGCTAACGAAAGTATATATGTATATCGTTAGAAATTTGAACAAAAATGTTTCGATGAACAGAGTAGGCCCGGTTCTATGTAGTCCATTGTTCGATTTGTTATCGTAATAATCAGTGTGTCCTTCTTAGAAATAACACTTGGTAACGACACACGGTATTACAAAAGGGGGTATGCAGTTTTAATGACGGGGACTGAGACTCAACAGTGGGGGTCTGTCTGTATACCTTCGTAGAGGACGCTGTTTGAAATTGCTTGTATAACATATAACTAGTAGTTCTGTCTTTATTCGTTTAGTTTATTCATTCCTGTGATGATGCTAACTTTGTTAGCGAAACGATCCTCAGGTCTAAAAACTGTATTGTGATGAATTGGGTTCTCCAAATTCTACTTAACGTTAAAGTTAGTTAACAAAATTTTTTCGGCAGAGTAACTTAAAAAAATATATGTCTGAATTCACTCTACTGGGATTCGAAGCTTGTCGCCAAGGTGCTGCAATTTCGATTGAACTTTTACCGAATTTTAGATTTCAATTATTTTTAGATTTCTCGCCGAAAAAATTATTTGTAGAGAATTTTCTTGAAAAAAGATTGGCAATTTTGCGTGTACCTATATTTTTTGCAAATTTTCGCGAAAAAGTATTGATGGAATTGAGAATTTTACATTTGGGCATGTGTATTTGGTGTAAATCGCTTGGATAAGTTTGTTGGCCAGATAATCAGGCAAGTTTTGCAGGGAAAATTAAAAAATATATTCTTCGAAAAATGTTTGTATTTGCAAATAATAAAAGTATTTTGATGAAATTTGATACATAGTTTCTATTACGTAAATTGTACTATCTCTCAAGTTTAGTCTTTTAGTTAAGGGAAAATTGACATTTTCATTAAAAAATATTGTAATGAAAATTCACTACCATAGCGTACTTGCTGCATCCAGACTTTTCAAGTTTTATTTATTAAGCAACTTATGTTTTTGTTTTCAAAAGCGCCAGTTACTTATGAAAAATTTCTACTGTAACGCGCTGCAATTACATTTGTAATTGTTGGCTTAGGTCTAGGTTAACTTTATTTGCAAATGACATTGACACAGTGCCTTCTGTACAATGCAATATTACTGCAGCCAATACACATGCTGCTAAAAACGGATACAACTCATGGACAAAACAAACTGGCCATTAAATAACTATAAGTAGATAAATATTTTCGTTTTAAGCATATAGAGGTTTCCTACACTTTTAAATTTTTATAGTTTTTCTTCTTAAAACGTCAAGGTCGCGAGTTAAAACGTCAAAATTTGCAATTTTCAGATAAAGAACCTGAAACCTGAAAAGTACGGGTTATGCAGAATAAATGTCGTAAGAACTCTGTTTTACAAAGCCTTAAGTTTCAGCTTCAACCATCATTGTCCTTCATTTTACTAAACTATTTGTAGAAAATTCATTTCGAATAGACCCTATCTCTGATGCTTTGGCAGTAGATTCAGTGTTTAAGTTATATAATTTTTGGTTTAATAGTCTATTCTTTTTAGCGAATTTTCGTAGAAAAAAATCGTTATTGAGAAAACGGCGAGTTTTCAATTTTGAAAAGTTTCTTCAAATAAGCGCGAACTAGGCCGCCTAGAACAAATATCCGGGGCCAGTTTCACTTTTTACATGTTTACACACACACACACACACACACACACACACACACACACACACACACACACACACACACACACACACACACACACACACACACACACACACACACACACACACACACACACACACACGCACGCACACGCACACGCACACGCACACGCACACGCACACACGCACGCACACACGCACACACGCACGCACGCACGCACGCACGCACGCACGCACGCACGCACGCACGCACGCACGCACGCACGCACGCACGCACGCACGCACGCACGCACGCACGCACGCACGCACGCACGCACGCACGCACGCACGCACGCACGCACGCACGCACGCACGCACGCACGCACGCACGCACGCACGCACGCACGCACGCACGCACGCACGCACGCACGCACGCACGCACGCACGCACGCACGCACGCACGCACGCACGCACGCACGCACGCACGCACGCACGCACGCACGCACGCACGCACGCACGCACGCACGCACGCACGCACGCACGCACGCACGCACGCACGCACGCACGCACGCACGCACGCACGCACGCACGCACACACACACGCACCCACACACACACGCACGCACCCACACACACACACACACACACACACACACACACACACACACACACACACACACACACACACACACACACACACACACACACACACACACACACACACACACACACACACACACACACACACACACACACACACACACACACACACACACACACACACACACACACACACACACACACACACACACACACACACACACACACACACACACACACACACACACACACACACACACACACACACACACACACACACATATATATATATATATATACAGGCTGGCGAATTTCTATAGTAAAGTTCAACATATCCGTTGTTATACAAGATACGAGAAAAATTATATAAGGTGTTATATAGGGTGTTTTGAACTGCATCTTATTAAATGATTTTGGCAATCACAGGTACACTTTAAAGTATTGCATTTTTGCACTTTCCATCGAATTTATAATGCATATTTGTAAGGAAAAAATGATAACCATTATCGCTTTGGTACATTGTTTTTACCAATAGAAATCGGAGTCCCATGAAAATGACGCATTGAGGGAGGTATTCGTATATATTATTGGTCGAAAAAATTGAGATGCTATACACAGGTGCTCTCAAATAATAGGCTCAACTTCAAAAAATTCAAACTGCCGCATTCCAATTTTTTTTAATGGAACAGCCTCTGTTTTATGTTTCATAAGTGAATAGCCTGCCCTCTGCTTCAACTCTTGCATAACACTCCATATAAGTATATGTTTATACCTAGTTTTGGAAATATTTACATTTATAATCGCCTACAATGATTCATGTAGGAACCAGTTTAAACATGTTTTTTCGATTTCTTATTCAATTCTGTTAACCGATCAGATTATGGAATTCTTTAGCGATTTGTTGAAAAAAAGATTAACATATTTAAATTGACTTTGTTACAAAAAGGGTAAGAAATAATTAATTTGATAAGATTATCTATATTTATATTTCATTAGTGTGGAACAGCCAAATGGAATCAATTCAGTATCTCAATTATTATGCATATTTATAAAAAATTACGTAACACGTCAATTTTAGATTAAAAAATGACATCCTACAACGTGAAAACTTCAATCCCTTTCGAGTGACAGTTGAAACGCCCAAATTTTTAAATAGGAAGTGGTGGCTTGAGATACTTTATTTGAAAGATATCCTCATTTTCTTTACAAAAGTGCCATGCTTTTAAAATTTATTGCAAAACTTAACAGTAAAAAAAAGAAATTCATCTGATTGACAAACTTCGCTACAGCATATTAAATAATTAATAACTAACCACGTTTTATTCTTGATAATGAGAAAAAGTAAAAAACAAATCAATCTTAATGTGCGAAATGTTCAAAATGCACGACTTTGAGGTCTTGACAGCATCCATTATTGTAACTAAAAATATCTTCTAACCTTAATCAACATCTGAGGCGTGACCGACCTAATTGCAATCGTTATTTTTCTTCAGTAAAAAAGACAATTAGATATTCATGTATTCGCTGATGATATTAATGCTAACATACTTATTCAAATTCATTAATGATATTCCGAACAATAAACGCGGGATCATTTAATAACTAACCTTTGGGCATTGAATGCTCGAATTGTTGACTACAATGACGAAGATCCGTTCGCATTTGTTTGGTTTGAAGTAGTTTGGACCAAAGTTGAGGTTACAAAATTTAACCCCAGATTTCTCTCGGAGGCCTGGGGTTGAACACACTGAGACCTTAGAGACGATCTCCAGCGAGATTTAGGGAGTAGGCAGATTGAGGCCTTAGAGTGTCCTTGCATATTTCCTTTACCTCTTGAAAATGGCTCCAAAACGGGAGCCGAAACGTCGAGTTTAATAAATTCTGTGAGCGGCTCAACCCGAGAACCAAGTATGTCTTACATTAAAGACCGCGGAAATCTTTCCTTACATATATATATATATATATATATATATATATATATATATATATATATATATATATATACATATATATATATATATATATATATATATATATATATATATATATATATATATATATATATATATTTATATATTTAAAAATTTGGGCGTTTCAACTGTCACTCGAAAGGGATTGAAGTTTTCACGTTGTAGGATGTCATTTTTTAATCTAAAATTGACGTGGTACGTAATTTTTTATAAATATGCACAATAATTGTTTTGTTTCATCCACGCATAAGTATTTGACTTTTGTGGAATTTCTACGATTTATTATTGTTCAACAGATCTATGTAAATTATTATTGGACTATATTTTTGAAAATAAATTTATTATTAGAATATTATATTTATTAAATCGCGTGGTTTAATTGTGTATACCATACTCTTCACATATCCCCATAAGAAGAAGTCTAATAGGTAAGATCGCTAGGTTGTTATGGGCAGTGGAACCAATATTTGGGCAGTTCAGTAAGCAGCGTACTTTTAGGCAAAAAAATTACGGATGTAGGGAGAACTTGGTAATTCACCGTTGCGTTAGACAAGACGCACAGCAGTATCTTCGAAATATATACATGGCCTAGATAGACTACCGCAAGGCGTTTAACACGAGGTCGTACGATATGTTGCGTTGTTTGTTTGGAAAACTCGCAGTACCACAACCGCTAGCGAGATGTATAGAACATCCGATGTAGTTATGGAGAACTCTGTTTGTCGTAACATCCGGCAGCCGCACGACCCTTACACAACCAACATCATATGGGAGAGGAGTCTTGGAAATGGATTCTCTCAGCACTCTTCTATTTTGCATCTCGCTGGTGTCACTGAGTGCAGTTCTCCGCAAGGCCAGAGGTTATCTTTGTGGATCCAGTAATTTATTTTATAGGGATATCTTTAAAAAACTTTCGCTATGTTGAGAGCGAATCCCACCAAGCTCCCAGGGTAGTGCAGGAGTTTACACGGGATACTGGGATGGAACTCAGCTTGGACAAGTGCGCAGTAGTCCATATAAATACATACTTCAATGATGTGCAACTCATTGACGGAGCTACCATAAAACATCTAGGTACTAAAGAGACCTATACGTATCTGGGTTTCGAGCAATAACACATTCAGAACACTGCAAGAACGGAAGAGTCTCACTATGGCAGGTATAAACAACGGCGAATCTGAAATTTAGAGCTGTCTGGGCAAAATAAGGTAGTGGCTACCAACATACTTGCCGTTCCATTTATTTGTTACCCCCTTGAAGTGATGAAGAGTTGCGCCAACTGGATAGGAAAACACGCAGATTTCTCTACAAACATAGAAGCTTGTACTTGAGGTCATCCGTTTCTCGATTATACCTCCCAAGACATCTAGGAGGCTAGGAGGTAGAGACTACTGAGTTTGAAGTAGTTACACGAAGAAGGGGTCGCGGGGATAAGCTGCATGATCCTTGGCGGCTCTGATCCCCTTATTTGAGTTGTTTAGATTCATGAAGCCTCAAGAAGAGGAGCATTTATGTTCAAGGCTGCAGGCAAATCAACAGGTAAACTCGGGCTATGTTTCGACCACAGGTCGGAAAAAATGCAAGGTGATAGAACTGTGGTCATTTAACTCGGCCGTTAACAGCAAACATTAGAGATGCCGTACAAAATCATCAGTCAGGGCAGCACATGGACAAGCCTTGACAGGGAATGTTGTTGCGGCGACTTGTCAACAAGGCTAGCATTCCTCTTTTTAAAATCAGTAGGGATCGAGTTGCAGGGTTAAAGATTAATAGTGGCCTGCCAAGATGGTGTTACAAACACTTTCGTCTACCGCAAGCATATAATGCAGGTGGACTTAGCCGATGGCAGCTGTAAAATCTGACGCCAATCCCCAAAGACACTTATGCACCTCTTGAGTGCATGTACGGTGATACCAATTACGTTCGTCGACGTAATACGGCCATTCAAGTATTGTATTACCCTTTTCGACACTTGTATGGGATAGACCAAACACCAATATTGCACCAACCACGGAATATTGAATGCGCAGTGGAGAACACAAGATTCCGTATATAATGGTATTTCTCGCTATCCACTGTTAGGCCTGTGGGGGGCTATTATGCCTGACATTCTCCCCATCGACAAACAAAAGAAAATCTTTTTTGTCATAGAGTTCTTGGCTCCAACTGAGGCGAGAGTTAGCATAGAGGAGGAGGAAAAATGGACCAAGTATGTGACCTTATGTTCGAGCTTAGGCAGCTTTATCCTTGGCAGAACATACGGCTCATCGTTCTAATTATTGTCTGTTTATGAGGTGTACCTACTCAATCCGCTGCTGGAATAACTCGAACAAATTCCTGGATGCCACGCCTCTGCATATTGACTAGCCAGAATGATGCAAAAATCTGCCTCCTGGGGTTTTTACGTCTCCTTCGTTCTCTGAAGCTGGATTAACGATTTCCCGTCCCGTGCTCTCTTAACACCGCTGGAGCGGGGTGAGGGTACGGAAGTGATGACGTTGGATAGAATTCATAATCCGTATATCGCAGTTTTTGACGGTTGCCCAACATATTTTCATAATAAATAATAATAACATTAACGAAGTCTATCAATTTTCCCAAAAAATAGATCAATTTCGTGTCTATCAGTTATATGACTACATAAAAAGTCACTTGACTCAAAAATTCGTAGTATACACGATGAACGGAATTCGTTTAAATGTTCACTTTTAGTTTGAAGTCACTGCCTGGACTTAATTCGAAAACGCAATTAATTTATTTATCGGGTATTTTGATGAAAGCAGAATATATGACTAGACTTAAATTCTGAAAGTAAATCATTTTCTTTGAGAAAATATTACAGTTCTAGATGATTTTTCATGAATGGGTGATTCGAAATGCCTGTGTGTTAGTTTCTCTTCAGTAAAATTATTGAGGCGTTCATTCATGATTAATGGACGTGTCCTTGTATATATTTTCTACAGACCTGCCAAAATAGCCACTCGGTTATTTTTAAAATAACGACAGTCGTGTGTTTCGTTAATGCGTCACAATGATTTGTTTTCAAAAATATTCCTTTTATAATCAAGATTATGCAATAGGTGCAGCAAGTCCGATAAAGAAGTAATACGTCAGTGGTTAAATGCATTTTTATTAAATTAAATGTGCATCTTAATGACTTTATTAAAATAGATTTATTGCTTTATGCATTTCTTTTTAAATTAAAATTTGTTTCCTTGCAAAAATGGAGCAATTATGTTAATTAAATTTTAGAAGAATAAATAGAACATTTAAATGTAACACTGTCAGCGATTTTATTATTTACACAAAAAAAAAACAATTAATGAAAACATATTTGCATGTGATAGGTTGTAAATAATTTTAGAAAGACTACACCAAATGAACATAATATAAACAGGAAGGCCTGGTATCAAAATAATGACGCCAAAACAAGTGCATACTTATAAGCCTTTATATTAATTTTACCATTTTTGAAGATTCAAAAATTTACCGACGAGAAACATACATTTTCCAGGAAAAATAGCTCTAAAATAGAAGCCGAAACGCGAAGAAAAAAGTTTAAAAATAGTTTTCGTATATCCTATATACAGGATTGCCCGTAAGTAACGCAACGAGGCCATAACTTTGAAACCGAGAAAGTCATCAGACTCAAAATTTGTAGGATTGCATAACAGATTATCTGCGACTATTTGGTAGCATTATTGATTCCTTTCGAAGCACCCATTTTTTGGCGGGTGACAACATGGGTCATGCGACACATTTCGGGAAAGCGTTTTGATAACAAAAAGAACAATGAGCGTTTCATAAAAAATAAAGACTATTCAAGTAATGTTATCTCTGCCCAAAAAGTCCTAAAATACTTGGCCTTCTCAGACATGGAATTTATTTAAGTGATAATACAGGCTACATTTCAATAATTTCACCCAGAAAATCAGTTTCGTCAAAACGATTAGCCTGATATTCTACAGTGGGGAGCGTTTTGGTTTGTGAATTAAAACATCAGTGTTTTTGTTAATTTACTTCATTTACTTTTTTGTGATATGGCTCATCTAAGTGAACAAGAACGTATCGACGTTTTAATGATGATCGGTAATGGTGATCGTAAAATGACCTATAATGACGTTTTGATTTTCTCCATGAGGTTCACCCTGACCACCGACCGCTTAACAGGTTTACGGTAAACAGACTTCGCCACAAATTTACTTAAACAGGAAGCGTAAAAGATTGTCCCAAGACCGACCGCCCTGTAACTGCTACTTCGGACGGAAAGACGCTCGGTGTATTACTTACTGTGCAAGAAACTCCCAAAGTTCTGCATTGAAACTTGCTAGAACGAACGAGATCTCCAGATGTTATATACAGCGGATTTTACACCGGGAAAAGCATTTTCTCTATATGGTTCATAACCTACAAGAACTTTTTGTAGAGGATTTTGATAGAAGGATCGAATTTTGTGAACAAATAATTCAGATTATTTAACAAATGGCAGATTTTTAAAACTACGTTGTTTTCTTTGTTAAAGCTGCCTTTTGCCTGCGTGGTAGTGTAAATAGACACAATTGTCGATATTGGTCTGACAGTAACCCCCATTGGATGGAATAAATTCATACCCAATATCGTCAAAAACTGAACGCATGGGCTAGAATTGTTAGTCATCATGTGATTGGCCTTTCTTCTTTGAAGGAACTTTAACAGGTTCGCGCTATCTAAGATTATTACGAAAAGATATTGTGCGCCGTATTAGAGAATTGTTTCAAAATGATTTTCCCAATGTCTACTTTCAACAAAACGGCGCCCCACTTTATTTCAGCCGAGAAATAAGGGAATACCTTAATGTGACATTTTCTAATTGATGGATAGGCAAATAAAGACCCATTGAGTGGCTAGCCAAGTCTCCAGATTTGTCTTCACTCGAGTTTTTTCTCTGCGGTCATTTAAAAAAGCGTTGCTTACAACGATCGTCCTGCGAATTTGGAACAATTGCGGGTCCGAATTGTGATGGCTTTTAACAAATGCCTAACGGATCACTGAAAAACTCGATTCATTAGTTCGACAAGAGGTTTTACCATTGTCACGAAGTTCAATCTTCAACAGAGTAAGATGTTACCATTTTCCCAAATAAATTTCATGTAAAGCAGATTGTTTTCGTTATTGCCAAAGACAACTTAAAAAGGGGTGGAATTTTTAAAAATAGGTATTCAGGTTATTAGTTATAAATAATAAAAAACGTATAAGCATTTTCTGAAAATCAACCATAAAATAAGGGATGAAAGTTGATATGATATGTTTTATATGTTTGGTATTCAATCGTACATAAATGGCTAACTGAAGTTGGATTTAACTTAACAGACAGATGGACCATAACGTGAGTTAACATATTATAGGATACTTTTTATCCCCAAATTCTACCCTTAGAATTGGAAGTTTGTATAAAAGTCATATGTTTTTGAACTTAGAGACCTAAAAATCCGTAGTTAGGTTAAAATTTCTGAATATTAAAGTCCCTGTATGAGCATTTGTAAAAAGTCAACCATCAAGGGTGCAAAATAGGGGTGTTGTATGACATGTTTGTTACTCAATCACACAATAAACGACTCAACGTATTTGGATAAAACTCGGCAAATAGATTGATCATTACCTTAATGAACACATAGAATACTTCCCCCTCAAAATTTCACCCCTAAGGATATAAGATAAGGATTGGAAAGTTGTATGAAAATGATATATTTTTGAAGTTAAAGGCGTGACAATTTGTATTTAGATTCCAGTTTCACACAAGCTTGTTTAAATATTTAACGGTAGGTAGTTAATCAAGGCTTAATACAACCAGCTTCAAAACATTTGGTGGTTATGACAAAAACCAGAATCATAGTCTGTGATTGGTCGTCTGAAGTTTTGATTAACTAGGTCAGGAGTTCTAAATAATAAAATACCTGTATCAGCATTTACAAGCAACCCTTAAGGGTGTAAAAATGAGGATGTAAGTTTGTGTGAGAGAATTGGATGCTATGCTTAGTAACATAAAACTTAATAAAAATTGTCTTGAAAATAAATAATTAATGAAGTACTTTCTTTATCAACTCTTAAGAACAGGTGCAATAGGGTCTTTTTATGGGAAAATAGATACGATGTCGGGTCAATAAGTCCGTGACTTTTTGAATTTCCCGCCTTTTCACAGGAAGGGCAACACTGCTCCTGTCAACAAGCATCTGTCAGTTGACTCCTGTCAAATTTTGAACAGCGTCATTTAGTTTGTGCTAGATAGCCATTGAAAGCAGACAACCTCTTGAGTTATAACGAAAATGGAAAAAGTGAATTGCGTGTGCTCATCAAACATTACTTTTTGCGGAAAAAAACACCACTC
Organism: Tillus elongatus; assembly: GCA_964006375.1. NCBI lineage: Eukaryota > Metazoa > Arthropoda > Insecta > Coleoptera > Cleridae > Tillus > Tillus elongatus. Next base: position 165,298,494 of record OZ023263.1, read on the forward strand.
TAACCCAGGCTAAGCTTGATAAATACTATGGGGACTCTGCGCCATCAATTTCCATGGTAAAAAAGTGGTTTACTGAATTTCGTTGCGACCGTACAAGCACAAATAACCCAGAACGTTCTGGACGCCCAGTTGAGGTCGCTACATCTGAAACAATTGAAAAAATTCACGATATGGTGTTGGCCGATCGGAGATTGAAAGTGCGGGAGATTATGGAAGCCATAGGCATATCACATGGCTCAGTGGTTTCGTTTTTGTATGATTACTTGGGTATGAGAAAGCTATCGGCAAGATGGGTGCCGCGTTTGCTCACAATCGACGACAAACGCAATCGTGTGACAACTTAGAAGTAGTGTTTGGCGTTGTTCAACCGCAATAGGGATAAGTTTTTGCGCCGTTTCGTAACCATGGATGAAACATGGATTCTCCGCAACACACAAAAGACCAAACCGCAGTCGAAACAGTGGATTTCTCGCTGAGAATCGGCGCCGAAGAAAGCCAAGGTAGGCTTGTCAGCCAATAAAGTCATGGCGACCGTTTTTTTCGGATTCACGCGGTATAATTAACATTGATTACCTGCAAAAGGGAAGAAGAATCAATGGATAATATTATACCAACTTATTGAACCGATTCAATGACGATTTGGAAAAAAAAACGACCGCATTTGGCCAAGAAAAATGTTCTTTTCCATCTAGACAATGCAAGGCTGCACACATGTGTAGTCTCCATGGCGAAATTGCATAAATTGGGCTACGAGTTGCCCCTTGATCCACCGTATTCTCAGGATTTAGCCCGGAGTGACTATTTCTTGCTTCCAAACTTAAAGAAATTGCTCGGCGGAAAGAGATTTGACTTCAATGATGAAATCATCTCACAAACAAATACCTATTTTGAGGACCTCGACAAATCTTATTTTTTGGAAGGGATAAAAAAATGGAGAAACGTTGAATGAAGTGTATAGAGCTCAAAGGAGACTATGTTGAGAAATAAAATGATTTTTGTCAAAAAACCTGTGTTTCATTAAAAGTCACAGAGTTATTAACTCGCACTCTTTAGTAAATTTTGAACTATTAACCTCAATACCGATATATAGATTTTTCCTTTTTAATAGAGGATTGGGATAAATACTACCCGAGTAACGCCCGAGAATCAACCAGTAAAAAATATATAAGAAGGTTGAGTCAAGGAAAAGATGGATTACATCAAAAATAGCAAAGTTAATACAGGAACGTAACAAGTATGAAAAGCGAAGGAACGATGTATCTTGAAGAAAATAATAACAAATCAAAAATACAATCCGACAGGAATGCCGGAAAGTACATGAACTATAAATGCAAAAGAATAGTGAATAAATCAAGCGTTAGGTATATTACGAGAATATGGCCAGATACAGCCTATCAGTAAGTACAAAAAATCCAATATAACCTGGGAACAAAAAGTAAAGCCATAAAACAACAATAAAAGTTTATTAAAAAAGGACACCATCGTTCAACATTTGGAAGGTTTCTATCTCAAACCAAGGTAAAAAATGAACACACGAGAGGCCGATTGGGAAAGATATGTAGAGTTTCTCAAGGAGTCTTTTAATGGGTGATTCATATAGTTTCTGGGAATGAAATAGGTGGCATTGAAGTGACAGTAAAACAAATTAAAGAAGCACTAGTAGTCGATTATGAAATAAACTGTCCAGAGAAGAGAAGCAGTAAAACTCGCAAAACCATTTGAAGGAATAAACACCAGGAAAACCCTAGGGTGGATGTAAAAAGCCGATTTATTTAGAGCAAGGTCAACATAAACTGCATTACCTACAAAGAAGCTCACACTATATTGAGAAAAAAGATGGAATTTATACAGAATATACAACGGAAAGCGTCAAGCTACTTTCCAACAAACACTTTGTGGGCTGACCAAAACTTATTGACCAAAACCCAGACCAAACAATATCACGGCCTAATACAGAAGATGGAGGCTAGCCACGAAAGTGGTACAGCCCAACAGAACCGGGTGGACAATAAACAAGTTCAGTCCATTCAAATCTCCCGGAACGAACAAAATATACCCAATAATCGCTCAAGACTGAGCAAATGCGTTGATGCCACATCTATGTAGAACTTTCAGTTCTTGTCTAGCCTGGAGATAAATACCTTGAATATAATTGCGCAAAGTAAAGGTACTCTGCCTACCTGCCAAAAATAGGTACAGCGCAGACCTAATGCTAATCATATAGATCAATGAGCCTGTCCTCCTTCTTACTTAAAACATTATAAATAGCAAGCCTATATTATTTACTTTTTTTATAAACTCTACATAAACAGTAAGCGGTAAAATTATGGAACCAATTCATTAAAACTTGAGCAGTTTGTGCGAAATGCTCAGACACGTCAACTCTAGTTTTCAAAAATACACATTTGTGCATAAAATTTGCGTTTCTCCCACTCCTGTTTTTCAAATAGGAAGTCATCGAGCTTTTTTAATGACAACCATTTTTTTATTTTATTTTGCTAGATCATTGAATTATCTACACGGTACTATCAAAATTCTGATACCCCACATTGTTAAATTTTTGAATGATGAAAGTTATATAAAGAGTAGAAAACATAAACTCTATTCAAAACAACAATAAAAAGATAACGAATAAGATAATATTATTTCCTGTAGGCAAAATGTTCAAAATTATATCCACAAGTAGGTACTAATCAATAATAGAGACGAATCAGGTGTACGTCAGTGTCAAATGAACGTTATTCTTAATAACATAAAGCTCTTTTGAAAGTTAATTAAATATGGGACATTAAAGTGAAACCCAGGTAAAGAAATTTTATTTTTTATTCGATGCGGTGGTAAAAGCAGAACACAGCAAGAATTGTGTAATTTGTTTAGTGCGAAATATCCAAATTGACGTATCAGCCAATCCACTGTAAGTAAAACCGAGAAGAAATTCAGAGAAACTGGACATGTTAAACACATTCAAAGTACTGGGCGCCCTAAGAGAATTGATGAAGACGTAAAGCTAAATATTTTATTAAGTGTGGGTGATAATCATCATTTTGCCCCTCGATCAATTCCAGCATACAATTCTTTTTTCGGACGAAGCATCATTTTGGCTAAATGGACCAGTGAATAAATAAAATTACAGGTATTGGATTAGAGAGAATTCTCACTGGATGACAGAAACACATACACAACACCTTCTTAAAGTTAACCTGTGGGTATACATAGTCCACGATAGAATCGTAGTTCTTCTTCTTCGACGAAACTCTGATTGGGCAGCGATATCATAATTTTCTAAGGAACGAGCTTATTCCTGTTCTTGCTGTAAGTTTTCAAATGCAGATGTTCCAGATTTACCAAGTGGTGATATTTGGTTTCAAAAACACGGTGCACCTCCGCACTACTTTGCACGTCCTGTTCGCGAGTTTTTAAATGACGGCTTTCTTGGCAAGTGGATCTGTAGGGGAGGACCAATAAACCAAGTCCCCAAATCTTATGCCCCTATATTTTAATAGGGCTTTTTGAAATAAAAAAATTATGTTAACAAACCAAATAACCTAGAAGACTTGGAAAATCGAATTAGGTATGAAATGAGTCGAATTAGCCCTGACGACATTCGCAACGTACAAAAGGAATATGTCAGCAGATTTGGTTATTGTCAAGAAGTCGGTGCACTGCATTTCGAACATTATATTTAAAGGAAACAATACTTTAATTTGTTGAATAAGAGCCTTTAAATATCTTTTGAATGTTATTATGAATATAGTTTAAGTTTTCCACTCTTTAAATGATTTTCATTCGAAAATTTACTAATGTAAGTTATCAAAATTTTGATGGTACCGTGTAGACAAATCAATGATCTATATAAATGAAAAATAAAATCAGGGGGTGACATTTAAAAAAAATTGATGACGTCATATTCGAAAAGCAGGAATGTGAGAAACGTAAATTTTATGCAAAAATGTGTATTTTTGAAAACTAGAGTTGACGTCTCTGAGCAATTCGTCAAAAAAACACAAATCGCTCAAATTTTAATGAATATATTCCACAATTTTGCCGCTCACTGAATAAAATCCTACTGCTGCTGCTGTTGCTGTACCGAATCTGTCATTTCATCTAGAAATCTATTTTTCGCACAACGAGTTTGTGTCTTGAATATTTGGAATTATGTAAGGTTATTGTTATTATTGTTTTTTTCTTGGAGGTTATAATAATTCATATAAATATATATAATTGCACTTCAATCTAAATAAAATTCACCTTGAGCATGCACAATTTATTTTATTTTTAGTGACAAAATCACAGGTACATTAAATAACAACTCACCAACAATAATTGTTTTATTTAATAAGGAAATATATTATAACAAAATAGCCTACTCGAGTAGTAATTTATGTAGTTATCCAGTCCAGTGCGCAGTGTCTGGTACAGTACAATGAATAGCAATTAGTCATTTAACTGACTAAATAATTAAGGTACTAAAATTTTGGAAGAGTCACTTTTAATTTGGTAGGTTAATTTCTCTAGGGACCAATTCGTATTTACCCATAGATTATCATAAGAACCTTCTAGTTAAAACATAAAATGTTATATATCCTTAAATAGTATATCCAGGTTCCCATTGCCGCTTCTTAAATAGTTGGAGATAATATGTATTTGGAAATATGTCTGCCTGGAGTGTATTCCAGAACTTCGACGCTCTGGGAAGGAACGAGGATTCGTAACGAACTACTCGACAAGTGGGTAATCTGACACTATATACGTGAGATTTTCGACTGTGGGCGGATTAGAGGTCACAAGCGGGTGTACTAGCGACTTAATTTTTAAAGGAGAGATGTCGATGGTAGTATCGATAAAAGAGATTGAGATCCTCAACTTTTTCCTGTGGTCTAGTGAAGTAGATTGACTGTGATAGATGAATCTTTTATGAGGCGAATAACTCGTTTCTAAATAAAATCTAGGATGCAAAAGGTTCTCTTTGATGAGCACCTCAGACATGATAACAATATTCAAACTTTGAAGTGTGTGGATTTTACCAGCCACCTGTATGTTTGGGTACTGTAAGTCACTCTTCCTCCAGAGTATGCAATTCAGTGTTTTTGAGGCCTTAAACATAACCAGATTTGCAGAGCCCCAGCCAAGAGTATTATATAGGTTATCATTTAGGGAGATGGTTACGTACACTCACATTGATAAAGAGCTAGTTTAGTTATTTAGCGGGTCAATGAGAACGCGCTGTGGAGAGCACTATCATCCGCAAACCTTTGGTTGTTAACTGAAGGCCATTTAGATGCCAAAGAAGAAGTTTGGGAGCCAAATCGGAACCTTGTGGAACACCGGCATCAATTTCTATCTTATCTGAAGAAACACAATCGACACCAACATGCAAGGAGCGGTCCTTTATAAAACTAGATATCCATAGGCATAGCTTCAAAGGCAATTCGTTCGGTGGATGTTTATTGTGGGGTGCGCATGTCAGACCCGATCGAATGCTTTAGGAATATTCAATCAAATTGCATGACATTCTCCAAATGGTTGATTTTCCGAGGCTTAGCGATTTTTTTAAAAGAAAATTCACTAATGAGGAGATCCCGACTTTTGAATTTTGTAACCATTTATTTAGATGAGCTCTAATTAGGCTCCCTAGAAGAACACATATCTGGCGTCAGTTTCAATTTTCATGATATATATATATATATATATATATATATATATATATATATATATATATATATATATATATATATATATATATATATATCGGAAAAAATTTATGAAATAACAAAGTAAGGCCAACCAAATTTGGTACGCGTGTTTGTATTATAAAGGGTGAACCATGAACCAAAATTTAGGTCTGTAAGTTTAAAGACAAAAAAGTAATGTGCATTTAAAGAAACAAAATTGGAGGTTTCCTCGAAACGTCAGAGTCGCGATTTGAAACGTCAAAATTGACAACATTTATGCAGAGAACCTGAAACAAATACGGATTATGTAAAGAAAATGTCGCAAGAAGAGTGTTCTGCAAACCCCTAAGTTTCAGCTTCAACCGTCATTGTACTACATTTTACTAAAATATTAAAATATTTACAGAAAATTAATCTCAAATAGACCCTTTCTCTGATGCTTTGGCGGATAGTTTTAGTTGAGTTTATGGTTTAACGATCTATAAGTTTTAGCTAATTTTCATAGAAAAAATTCGTTAATGAGGAGACCGCGACTTTTGAATGTTAAAAAGATTTCTCCAAATGAGCGCAAACTAGGCGCCCTTGCATCCATATCCGGGTTTACATTCAGTTTTTCTATGTTCACATATATACAGGGTGACGCATTTCTACGCTAAAGCTTAATATAATTGTTATTATACAAGATACGAGAAAAAATTGTATACGTTAATTCTAGGGTATATTGAGCTGCATCTTATAAAATTATTTCGACAATCACAGGGTGGGCCATAAGTCCCTGGTGATCTCTACATTTTTTTTCGAACACCTTTATATCATTGAACTTTTGCATTTTTTTATCGAAATATGATGCATGTTTGTAAGAAAAAATGTAGACGCAGTAAGAAAGCGTTATGGTAGTGAATTTTCGTTAAATGCTTCAAATTTCAATAACTTAATTTGCTATTAACCTAAGGTTTGTTGGCTAGGGAACCAGTTTTCTGAGAAACATTGTAACTTTATTTTCGGTTTTTTTTTGTGTAACTTTTCAAACAATAAGTTATTTTGATAAAATATGGTACATTGTTTCTACTATATAGGCTATACCGGTAACCAGATTTATGTCTGCTTGCATTAGAGAGACATATTTGCTATTAAAAACATTTTTTTTGGAAATTCACTTCCATAACGCACTTGCTGCCTCCAAACTTTTATATTATAGGCTCTATCTTGATCTTTTTTCATAACTTCAGACAAACCTGATAGCATGGAAATTGGAGGATAAACCCCTATATCGGACTTGTCTCCCCTTTTAGTGAATTTTCTTTAAAAAAATTCTCTAGTGAGGAGATCGCGACTTTTGAATTTTGAAAACATTTCTTCAAATCAGCGTTATTGGAACCCAAATCCGACTTCGGTTTCAGACTTTATATATGTTTATATATATATATATATATATATATATATATATATATATATATATATATATATATATATATATATATATATATATATATATATATATATATGTTTGTATATTTATGTGTCACACCGATAAAAAATAATGGGCCGATTTTGATAAAATTTGGTGAGCCTTTTGCAAGTGGCTTGGATAAGTTCGTTAGCCAGGAAAATCTGACTAGTTTTTCCTGGAAACAAACTGCGACGCTATAATGAAACAACGTTAAATGAGACGAAAACCATTTCAGGTTAAGGGATCGAAAAATATTAAAACAGTAAAATAAGCTTTCGTACTTCAAAAAAAAACAAGATTCTTATAAGGCGTAATACAATAGTGCATAATAGCTCATGGCAACAGTACATGTCATATTCAACTGACAAATTATTTTGACAAATGTCAGATCTACTTTCAAAGTGACATGTAAATAAATATTTTGTTTTCTGACATGTGTAATACAAATATAGGCATGCTCTTCTTCTTATATTCATATTCATTTTTGGCCATCATAATTTTACTCATAGAGTTGGCTGCAATTTTAGTGACTTTTGAATTTTGAAAACATTTCTTTAAATGAGCGCAAACTAGGCCCCATAGAACCCATATCCGGGTTAGTTTCAGCTTTTATCTGTTTTCATATATACAGGGTGACGCATTTCTAGGGTAAATCTCAATATATCCATTACTATACAAGATATGAGAAAAAAATGTATATGTTAATTATACGATGTCTGGAGCTGCATCTTATAACATTATTTTTACAATCACGGGCTGGCCCATAAGTCGCTCGTGATACAATTTTGTTTCCTAATCGAACACGCCTTATATTATTGCAATTTTTGCATTTTCCATCGAAAGATAATGCATGTTTGTGAGAAAGTAAATTCGGGACTCAGCAAGTGCGGTATGGTAGCGATTTTTCATAAAATGTTTCTTCTGATAGCTTAATTTACTATTAACCTACGGTTCGTTGGCCCGGAAAGCAGTTTTTTGGGCACATTTTAAGTTTATTTTAGATTTGTGTCCATTTTCAAACAATAAAGTTATTTTGATGACATATGGTACATTGTTTTTCTTATATAGGTTATACTGGTAACCAAATTTGATACAAGCTTTCTTAAAAAAATTATATTTCCTATTAAAAACATTTTTATTAAAATTCAGTACCATAACGCCATTGCTGCGTCCAGACTTTTAGGGATATGCCGAACTCGAGCTTATTTCCAGCAAGATGGAAATATCCCAATCTAATAGGGCATCGAAAAGAGCGACATAGATTTGATGTCAGTTCAGGAGCAAATATTTTAAAAACTATTGCTGAGATTTCATCGGGTCCTGATGCCTTAATGTTACAATTTATAATATGTGCTTAACAGTATGATGCCTTAACAATGCTTCTCTTATTTTTGACTTTACAAGTAGAACAGTTTATGAGCCCTTTCCCTGCGGATCAAGCGTAACATGATACAATTGTATCATGCAAGCGTACGATATGAAGCTATCACATGGAGGAATAGATCAGCTTTTTCTTGTAACGATACGGGAACTATCTAACCCTAAATATAAACTCTCTTGTCATTTCTTGCTAAACCCACTCATTTTTAAATGGCACCTGCTATTCATTAAAAAAATTACCGCTGTTGGTGTTTGACTAAATTTGTAGTCTCTAAACACAAGCATTTTAAAATGGCGGCAATGTGTTTTTATTGAGAACGATTTAAAGCCATGATAATTTCAGAAAGTTTTGGTGCCATCCTTGTAGCTGTCAAATATACTAGTTAAAAAGCAAGCCGGATCGGAGAAATTTAAGATGCTTCTTTATTTTTCTCAAAAAGTTGAAAAAATGAATGGTTTGTTTGTTATTGGTGTAAAAGTTATTGTATAGCATATTTTTTGTAATGAACTTTGATGAACACGAATATAACATTTTTGTGTGATCTTTTGCTAAATCTACTCATTTTAAAACGACGGCCTGTTTTCACAAAGTTTTTTCCTATCGTTATGGTCTGACCACATATCGAGTTAGAAAGTGTTTGGAAATGGGCTCCAGGAGTGTTAAGTTCGCCGGTCTTAGTAATTATTTGATAAAGACAAGCATTTAAAAATGGTACCCAGTTTGGTAACCCATAACGATTTTATAAACATGATAATTTTCAAAAGGCTAATGACTTTATTTTCATTGTAAAATTTTCAAGAAAACGGAACACAGAGTATTTCAAGATGGTTTTTCGTGTTTACCCTTTTAGATTAAAAAACCACAATGTACCTTTCTTACTGGTTTACTCTAAAAAAAATTGGAATGCAGCCTCACGTTGAGAATTTTAATTTCAGATTTGCATTGTATCGTATTTTATTCCTTTAGCGTAGGTCTATTTGTGCGACTACGGATAATCATAATCATCGGCTCAAGAAATAGTTTCACCTCAATATCTTTGAAATTTCACCGGACATCTCCCTTTCTGTATATAATGTAGGGATCTTTAACGTTCTAAACATAAGATGGTACACAGTACCGATGTATTTACTTCCCATCCGAAAGACGAAACGCGCAGAGAGGCAGCTTGCTCTAAAACAATTCCACAACCTCGGTTGATGTTAATTTGAAAATATGCACTGAAACATAATGTTACGCTTTTACTGCGAATCTAATCCATGATTCACGGTTTCAGAAGCACAGAGTTCTTACCACTGAACCATTGAAACTGGATTTTGTTATTTAACCTGCTTAATTGTAAATGTCATATATTAAAAAAAATTGGAGACGCAGCAAGTGCGTTATGGTAGCAAATTTTCATTAAATGTTTCAAATTTGTACTCAACTCAATATCCTATAAACCTAGAAAGTTGAGTTTTGGTGCGTAGTAAGATATTTACGAGGGCAACATAGCAACCAAATTTCTTCAAAATAACTTTGTTATTTTTTGAGATACAATTTTTTTCGGAATTTCTTTTTTAAGAAAAACCGGTTCGATAGGGCTGGCTAACGAACTCATCCAAGCTGTTCAAATAGAAAGATTCCTGCTGAGTTTCATCAAAATCGGATAATTACTTTTTGAGTTACCGTGTTGAGGTAAAGTCTCACCATCGACACCTCTCTATTAGCAAATTTTTTAAATAAAAATGCGCTAAACGATTAGCTAAAATATAAGTAGGTATAGTATTAGACCATTTAGACACCACACAGTAGTTTAAAAAGGTTAAGTAAATATTCAGCATTCGGCAAAGTCGAATGCAACCCGCATATTTTTATTACTTAATTGCAAAATTCTCCAACACTGTTAAGATAAATTTAAACATCATTTACAAATATGCAGGTTATAAATTTAGAAGTACCTACTTTTAAATTAACTTTTAAAATAAAAATAAAAATATATTATCTCTTACGAAAGTTAATAAATAATTATCAAATTCACAGCTAATTGAATTCTCGTGTAATTACAAATGATGCATTTCTATCACTTGCAAATTCTAGTCACGTTTCTTCCATGATTAAATAAAGCAACCTCGTCGAAATAGCGCCTTACACGCGCTGAAGCTAAGGACACACAAACGCACATAACACTCACGGTTAGGCAAAGACATAACGTGGTGACGTCAAGATTAAGAGTGAGGCCGACTATTCCTGTCCCAAAGCTGGATGCCCGGGAAAGCACATGACCTAAACGTGTCGTTAGTTATACTGTTAAGAGTGTCTGTCAGCCGTTTTGACCACTTGCAGTGCAGTGAGTGAAGAGTCAACATCTTCTACAACTATCTACCTCCCAGGAGCTTTAACATCGTACACAGGAACTAGTAATCATGTCTCTCACCGATCCAGTTGCCTTCCTTAAGGATTTCCTCGCTGGAGGAATATCAGCTGCCATCTCTAAGACTGCCGTCGCTCCAATTGAGCGTGTCAAGCTGTTACTGCAAGTCCAGCACATTTCCAAACAAATTCCAGAAGATAAACGTTACAAGGGTGAGTAAAAATGTGTGTGGATGTGTTAATTTAATGTTAGGCCAAATAAACTAGAACGTTGAAAATGTGCTCTTTAACTGAATCTTTTTCGAAAATTGGCAAGCAGCACATCCTTACGTACAAATTACATAATACATAAACGCTGTCGGCTGCTTTGCTTTGTGAATGCATGACACGACATACATAGTGATAATAGATAATCACCGTACTAAAAAATATCAACGTTTATAAGGGTTTAAAAGTCCTGTTCTAAATTGTTATGTGGGGCACTGAGTCAATGGTAAAGAGTTTGGAAAATAGCCAAACAGTGGTATCGTTTGACATGCTTCATTACTGACAAGAGTTAAAGATTCTATTATTTTCTATACAACCTTTTACATAACTTTATTAGTGATGTAAAACCAAAGCTTTCGCGTAGTGTAAAATTCTCCAAATGGCGATATTTCTCTTGCGAAATAAAAGACTTTACAACATAAGATCAGTTACAATAAGGCATACAAGGCCTTTGTAATACAACCCTTAGCAAACCTTTATTCAATGTTAAATCGTTACATAATGCTGCAAAGAACATTTATATTTCAAAGCGGTTTGGGTAAATGATAACTTAAATATGGATAAGATTTATCAAGTACAACGTTAACTATATTATGAACCAGCTTACATAACGCTTGGTCTAACAAGTTGAAACGTGCTGTCTTTATTTTTATATGTTAGTACTTTTTTTATTTCAATGTTAAAAATGAAACGCTTATTTTTTCCTAGTAAATGTCCTTTTTCGAAAAACAGCTCATTGGATTCATAAAATATGTTTCCGCAGTGAATAACACAGTCTTACGCCAACAGTTTACATAAAAATGTAGTTTGCACGTGTTACACATTTGAGTCTACAGAAAACCCAAACACTCTGGCGAAAACCAGAATTCTGGAACTGAAGCCAAAATCATTTATATATATTATCTGCCGTAAAAAACAGATTTACTTGATGTTGATCCCAATATCTCAAACCTTAAATCAAATTTAAGAGGCGTGAAAGAAGCCAGTAACCTCCGCCTCACTCTTAGTATAAAATCAATCCAAAAACTAGAATTCTGAAAGTGCAGCCAAAACCGTCTGGAGATAATAATGGCCATAAAAACAAAAGTTATATACTGTTGATCTCAAAATCTCAAACCCCGAAGTGAGTTACTAAAGTCGCATGAAGGAAGCCCATGATCTTAGCTCGGCCTTGGAATGAAATCTGTCAAAATTATAGAAGGAACATAAACCGTAGTACCGCAGTAGTAAATCTTTTTAACAACTTATAGAGCTAGTTCGTGTATTTATTGAAACACGGGAGCCTTGTATTTCTAGTCAGATAAACTCAGTTTTAAATATAAGTATATAAGATTATGCCAAGGTAATGTTAGGGTATGTTTTTATTTGCAATCATTACCACCAAAAGCTTTTAAGTTGAGAAATCACTGGAATCGTATTGTTTCCCCAAAAACATGCTCTCTTACAAGGTCAAATCTCAAACGATTTTGGCAGTCAAGCTTTTAAGCCTAAATTCTATGGAATTAATTTAACAACTAAAATATTTTGGAGCATTTAACTTTACATACAAAGCCGAATGTTTTCTTTAACAGACATTGGAAAACCTAGAACCAAATTGTGTTTGTTACAAGCACAGGCAATGAAGCTTATTTGAAAGACACCTTGTTCAATTACGTATAAATATACTATAGTAATATAAGAGACTAAATAGAAATTATTAAGAACAAAGGATGTAAATAAAAGTCTGGACGCAGCAAATGCGTTACAGTAGCGAATTTTCATAAGTTTTGTAATCAATAACGCAACTCACTTTATCTCCTAAGATTATCATTGGATGTTTAAATGTGAGTAAAGCTGGTGGATTTTATAACACTGTATATTAATGACCGGATGACATGTTACTAACAATCTTACTTTAATGAAAATAACTTAATTTAACAGGACGGAACAACTACATACTTTTAGTGATTAATAGATCATTCTGATATACAAAACGGAAGAACTACATACTTTGAATGATTAATTAATAAAATGTCATTTCTAATAAATAACGTTGACTATATACAAAAACTTTTTTCGGTCAGATCTCTTTACACATATAAAAAATGTAATCAAAATTGAAATATGTTTAAGTTTTTATATATCAAGATAGGTAAACCAAAAAATAAGATTACTCTAGGAAAATGCAGTCTCATAAACATTAATAATGCAAGCAAATACAACTGCAAACCTACAGATTCAGCACACTCATTAGAAAACAATGGTCAAATGCAGAGATAACGACTTTGCCTTAATAAATTTGACATAGATTACGAATTATTTGTAGGTCATTTACGTTGGAATCAAATGCTTTTATAAATAATATTAGAATGGCCATTTTCGCAAGATATTGTTCCTGAACATTGGGCCTGTTTAAAACATCATGATTTGAACCTACAACCATTTAGATTTGAACCTATACCCATACATACAATAAACATTAACAACAACATGTAAGATGCACGTGTTTAGGTGGTGTCATGTATGGTGGAGTTTATTGAGGGGTGTTGCATAACGACACAGCTCATAAGCTACCCCTAAATACAACATACATGGAACATCTATTTAAACGGTTTCAGTATGATGTGAGTTTATTGAGAGGTGTTGCATGCTAGATGTTTTAAAATATTAGCTACATTGATATAGTTTTCACATAAAAAACATATTTTAAGGTGATCAATACACATGTGTTCTAATTTTTTAACACATATTTAAAACGTGATGGGTTTGTAAAAACATCAATGATAGATGGCTGGTAGGGCTCATAACTCGTCTCTAATCAACATGTAAGAATCACTTGTTTGGACGATTTCATGTTATTTACCTCGCGGTAGTTTTTGTAAATAGCCAACACAGCTCATAAGTTTTTAAAACCTATGTTCGGCACTAATAATGTACTGTATGTTAAGTTAACTAGATTATTTTTTATAAACAATTTACTCCAAATAATCTGAATTTTTCAAGAAATTAAATATGAAATTTCATTCAAATCGTGTAACATTCCGTAACTGCATAGTAATGTCCTTCTCTAACAACTAGGAATATCATTCGCAGCATCTTCCAAATTTTGTAAAGTTTTATTCTGAAATAACTTTAACTCAGCAAAACTGAATTTTGCCACATTGCAGTTGTAGTTTGGTGGGAATATACGAGTTAAATTTCGTACACCATTTGACCATTTTCAAAGATATAGCATTTTCGAGAAGAAACTTTGAAATATTTAATGGAAAAACTTGACTCTCAGAACTGGTCAACGAACATAGCTTCCAAGTAGTTAATGAGGCAGTTGTCTCCGGGAAAAGAACTCTCACACTCACACACACACACACACACACACACACACTTATATATATATATATATATATATATATATATATATATATATATATATATATATATATATATATATATATATATATATATATATATATATATATATATATATATATATATATATATATATATATATATATATATATATATATATATATATATATAGTGTGTTCACGGATAGATTTCACATGGGGTGTAAATACCAAACAATTTTGAGTTGACATTTGAGCTTATGGAGATCAGCCCTTCTAGATCATCAACTAAGATGTTCAAAAAATTATGGCAATCAATTAATATACAGGGTATTTTAGAAGAAGGAGTTTTTTATGTAAAATTTACAAGAGTAAACTACCTTTCTTTACAATATCAAAAACATCTAATTAGAAAAGTTGTTTTGAAAGCAACGTTATGACAGATTCTAACTTTTCAAACAAATCAGCTCAGTTTTCTTTTTTTCTTCGATACAAAAAAATGCAGGTTCTCCTTTCTTAAACTGTCCAAGCAATATATCCGAAAATGGACACTTTAATATCATTTTGATCACCAGATTTACAGTTTTTAAAATGTAATATTGTGTGGGCGAATATTTTATGTAAATCCATTGGCAACTTAGTTAACAAATACATTGTTTCACGCAGTTCTGTAATGTAATAAATGTTTAAATTATGTCACTATATAGAACACAAGTCAAAAAGGATTTATAGACGTATTGTGTAGTTCAGCCAAGAAAGTATATATATATATATATATATATATATATATATATATATATATATATATATATATATATATATATATATATATGTATATATATAATACTAAATAATAGTGTAAATCCATTTTTATCTAAGTTGTTTTTAAAATGCTAACGACAGAATAAAACGTTTTTATTGCGCATTGCTATGGCTTGGGAAAATGGAAAAAGAATATTCGTATGGTGCAGTAACATGAAAATGGCCTAATGCATATGTGTCAACTAATGACCCAAAAAATTGTCTCAAAATTTAGACACGGCAGTGTTTTGAATATGAAAAGGAAAATGGACATAAATGAAGAAGACAATGCAGCAACTGCAATTTCTATGGATTCTGTAAGGCGCTTGCCGAAAATACCATTAAGAAATAGAGCATTAGAAAGTGCTAAAATTAGTTAGTTTCATTTGCAAGTCATTTACGATTTTAATAAGTTGAAACCATTCAAAGCTGAATTTTTACACACGTAAAAAGGAAATAGTGAATCAAAACTATTATATTTTTGTTTGTGATACAGTGATCAATATTTTCAAAATCAAAGGTTTCCTAAAAATATACTTTTCTCTGGTGAATGCACTTTACTACTAATGGAATCGTCAGTTCTTAAAATTTATGGTGTTAAACCACGGAGAATTTACACTTTCGAATTCCCTGCGGAAGACAATATTATGAAAAATAAATGTGTGGCGTGGTGTCTCTTACAATTGGATTATCGGCCTTTGGTTTGAGCAAAATACGAGGCTTGTTCAATTGAAACCCATCTTTGGTTCATAAAAAATGTATTGGCAAATATATTTACAAATAATTACCACTATTATTAAGGCACATATCCCATTGTTTCACCAACCGATTTATAGCCTGCTTAAAGAATTCTTGTGGCTGCTGCTCGAAGAATTCTTTTACGGCATTTTGTACTTCTTCGTCCGACTAAAAACGATTACCTTTTATTGCCTTTTGCTGTAACCCAGTTTGTGTACGATACTATGGACAGATCCTATACTCACACCAACATTTTCTGAACTTGCTCTGATTGACATTCGAAGATTTTCTCTAATCAGACCTTCTACGCATGACACATTCCTGTCTGTTGATGCAGTACTCAATGCACCTAGCCGCAGTTTATCATTCGTCTCCTCTCTTCCACTCCTAAATTTTCGACACCATTCCTTGACAGTTGGATACACAAAACATGTGTTTCCATACACTGCTTGCATTCGCGTATAAATTTGCAAGGGTTGCAAACCTAGAGCACACAAAAATTGAATTTACAAACACAACTAACATTGCAAAACGTCAGTTGACTGATTTCCAAGGCTGACCTGACCAAAGATGGGTTTCAATTGAACAAGCCTCGTATAAAACAACACAGCTATTTGGAAATATTGTACACTTTTCTCTTAGACCATTTGCATAATATGCATCTGCACGATAAACAGGCTGTTTACTTTCAAGAAGATGTCACTCAGTGCATTGAACGCGAATCGCTCGAAAATGGTTAGATGGTCAATTTCCTGCGCGGTGGATTAGGCGAAATGGCCCGATTCCTTGGCCTCCTAAAGGCCCTGATTTGCTATGAACTTTTACTTATGGCGCTACCTTAAGCAGAAAGTTTACGTGGCTCCGTTGAATAAAGATTTATATCAGTTAAAACGAAGAAAAGTCTGGACGCAGCAAGTGCGTTATGGAAGTGAATTTTGTTAAAAATGTTTTTAATAGCAAATATCTACTCTACTGCAAGCAGGCATCAATCTGGTTACCGGTATAAGCTATATAGTAGAAACAATGTACCATATTTTATAAAAACTTATTGTTTGAAAATGTACAAAAATTTTCCGAAAATAAACTTAAAATGTTTCCGAGAAACTGGTTTCCTAGCCAACAAACCTTGGGTTAATAGCAATTCAAATTATTGAAATTTGAACCATTTAATGAAAATTTGCTACCAAAACGCACTTACTGCGCCTCGATTTTTTTCTTACAAACATGCATCATATTTCGATAAACAATGCAAAAATGCAATAATATAAGGGTATTCGAAAACAAAAATTGCAGGTATCACCAACGATTTATGGGCCACCTGTGATTGCCAACATACTTTTATAAGATGCAGCTCAAGACACCCTATCATTAACATATACAACTTTTTCTCGTATCTTGTATAATAAAAAATATTTATTGAGCTTTACCGTAGAAATGCTTCACCCTGTAAATATGTAAACAGATAAACTGAAGTTAAACCCGGATATGTATTTCTAGGGGGTCTAGTTTGCGCTCATTTGAAGAAATATTTTTAAAATTCAAAAGTCGCGGTCTCCTCATTAACGGATTTTTTCTACGAAAATTAGCTAAAAATTATAGACCGTTAAACTATAAACTTAACTAAAACTACCGCCAAAGCATCAGAGAAAAGGTCTATTTGAAATTAAATTTCTGGAAATTTTTTAGTAAAATGAAGGCCAATGACGGTTGAAGCTGAAACTAAGGGTTTGCAGAACCCTGTTTTTGCGACATTTCCTTTACATAATCCGTATTTGTTTCTGGTTCTTTGCCTAAATGTTGCCAATTTTTACGTTTTAAATCGCGACTTTGACGTTTTGAGGAAACCTCAATTTTTTTACATACCCATAACTTTTCTGTCTTTAAACTCTTTGAAAAGTTGCAATCTGTCATAACTTTTCATTCAAAACAATTTATATAATTAGATGTTTATGTTATTTTAAAAACAAAGATAGTTTACTCTTGTTAATTTTAGATAATTCCTTCTAAAAACAATTTGTTTATTAATTGATTGACATAATTTTTTCAGCATCTTAGTTTAAGACCAAGCAGGGCTGCTAACACTATATATATATATATATATATATATATATATATATATATATATATATATATATATATATATATAACGAGTGATGCGACTCAATGTCTATCGTGGTGCTAGCCAGAGGAGTGTAGTTGTTAGCGCTCGCTGGTTTTTTCCAACAACTACCTTCTTGCTGTACTGTGTGTACGTGGAAGCTGCTATAGAATCCTAGCACCGTTACACACACACACACACACACACACACACACACACAAATATATATATATATATATATATATATATATATATATATATATATATATATATATATATATAACGAGTGATGCGACTCAATGTCTATCGTGGTGCTAGCCAGAGGAGTGTAGTTGTTAGCGCTCGCTGGTTTTTTCCAACAACTACCTTCTTGCTGTACTGTGTGTACGTGGAAGCTGCTATAGAATCCTAGCACCGTTACACACACACACACACACACAAATATATATATATATATATATATATATATATATATATATATATATATATATATATATATATATATATATATATATATATATATATATATATATAACGAGTGATGCGACTCAATGTCTATCGTGGTGCTAGCCAGAGGAGTGTAGTTGTTAGCGCTCGCTGGTTTTTTCCAACAACTACCTTCTTGCTGTACTGTGTGTACGTGGAAGTTGCTATAGAAGCCTAGCACCGTTACAAAACCAGATATGGCGTTTCGGGCTATTTTCCATTATATATATATATATATATATATATATATATATATATATATATATATATATATATATATATATATATATATATATATATATATATATATATATAGAGTGTCCCCGGATAGGGGAAAATACTCTTGTAAAAGATAAAAAATTCACGATTTGAATTTTCACTTTTTGGGGTTCAGCCCTGCTCGGTTAAATACTAATTTCGAACATAATTTTAGTTCTGAAAAAGTATGCCTTGGAAATTTTAAAAAACCTGTTTTTTGTGAATTGAAGTGTCTCTTGTGTGGCAAATACGATAAGAAGTTATATAAAAAAGTTGTTTATAATCAATATTTAAGGCTATATACCAAATTTCAAAATCATCGGCTTTGGCCTCACATTTGTGTGAGGTTTGATTTTTAAAATGTTTATTTAACAACTCAAAGAATTTTATTTGTAACTGTTCTTTTATTACGATTTAATAAATTCACAGATTTTTACTGGAAGTTACAGACATAACACTAATAAGTAATTAAATGAAAGTGAGTTAAAACCTCAGATTAAATGTCAGGCTCTACAAAGCCGTATCCTAAATTTGCACATTGTGCAATGCGGTTTCGGGATTTTCCAAAAGCTACCTGTACGTGTTCCCTAGTAACTGATGGAACTGCGTGTGTTATTATGCTTCTATAGTATTTCGCCATCAAAGAATTTCATTTGTAACAAAGAATGCCATGGAAAAACAAAATCGTATCCGAAACAATATCAATCCGTCAAACTTAACAGCCCAACACTACTTTTATAACTTCAAATAAAATGTTAGTTTCTATATACATACGTACATATATATATATATATATATATATATATATATATATATATATATATATATATATATATATATATATATATATGTATAAATATGTAAACACAAATAAAAAGTCCGAAACTGACCTGAATATGGCTTCCGGGAGGTCTAGTTCGCACTCATTTGAATAGATTTTTCCAAAATTCAAAGCTAAACGACTAACAATTTGAACAAGTAAAAATGTCCACGTCAGTTTAGACTATTACTATGGATTAAGGCAAACGTAGCAAGAACTGAGAAGGAGGACCGCGATGTGAAAGCAAACATACGTCAAAATATAATTCTTACTAATGAACATTTTAAGTTGGATCCGAAGGAAGCGGTTTATCAAGTCATACGCATGAAGTGTTATAATGTATGGTGGCAGGAAGGAAAAATTTATTGTATATATTTCGAGACATAATAGGTATATGACAACATCATTTGAAGGACATGCACAGACTTGAAAAAAAGGAAGAAGCAGACCAAGAGGAAAATTTCTGGAAAATATGCCCCAATGGATTTATTTAATTATTATTTATTTATTTAATCATCATGCATGAAGAATGATTCACTGCGTAAGTAGAATGAAGTTTACAACTTGTGGCTGTACATCTACACAATTTAAATAAATTAGAGGCTCTTACATTTGCCTCCAAACTCTGACAGCTTCACAATGTAATTTTGAAGTTTCTAAAATAATCTTTTCTAATTTTTATCTAAACGAAAAGAGACGCTGCAGATATGAAGTCATGGTTTGGACAAGAAGATATCGTTTTCAGAATGTGATGAGAAAAGGGGTGAAAATCCTATGTGAATCGCCCTGTACAATAAATATAATAAACAATAAATATTTCGTAACATTTTGTATCTCACACTGCGCCACTTGATTTTCTTGACTTAAAAGATATATTGTGATATAGACTAAACGATATGCATACACATATTATATAACTAACATTAATATTAGATAACGCAAAAACCGTTTGCGAATCTTACCACCATGCTGTCAATTTTTCAGTTCACTTTTATATTAATTTAGTTAAATATATTTTCGTCTTGGCTGTGATTTTCAACACTGAAAATTAGTTGCATAACATAAGCTAAATATAAGTCACAATTTTCAAGCAACTTGCATTTTATCAACATTATTTAGAGTATGTGGTAAATGAAATGTCTTGGTTCAAGTTTTGATTACAAAATCTGACAATATGTAAAACAATTTACAGAAGTAGAACATATTTATAGATTGTGGAAGAGCCAAACGGAATATATTCAGTATCTCAATTATTGTGTATATTTACAAAAAATCCCGAAACACGTTAATTTTAAATTGAAAAAATTATCGTACAATGTAAAAATTTCACCCCTACATTCAACCCCCGTCGAGTGACAGTTGCAACCCCTAAATATATAAATAGGAAGTAGCGGCTTGTGATACCCCATTTGAATGATCTCTTCATTCTCTATTTAAAAATGCTATGGTTTTAAACTTTATTGCAAAAATGAACAGCAAAAGAAAAGAAATTCATCTGACTGACGAACTTCTCTAAACACACACTAAAAAACTAATAACTTACCGCGTTTCACTCTTGATAATGAGAAAGCAAGCAAAAACAATTTCAGTTTCCTTTTTGGATGGTATCAACTCAAAAGAAGACATATCCAGTTATTAACATCCTTCATAGTTGTCAATGCTAGTTTTGTTTAAAACGCCTTAACAACCTGATGTGTGATTCTCACCGCATGACAGTAGTTGTCAGTTGTTAACTGTGATTCAGAAACATTATATATATATATATATATATATATATATATATATATATATATATATATATATATATATATATATAAACCTATAAAAATCGAAACTACCCCGGGTATGGGTTCTAGGGGCCCAAATTCGCGCTCATTTGAAAATTTTTTTGCAAAGTTTCACCATCGATACCTCTCTATTAGTGATTTTTTTAAAAATAAACATTCACTAAAAAGCTATGGTAACCAAATTTGTTACGTCGGTTTATGATACTGAAAGAGAACTACATACCAAAATTTAGATTTCAATGTTACAAGAAAAAAAGATATAAAAAATATTTGGTGCCAGATCATTTCTTAAAAATGCGCTACAATAAGGCACTTGCTGCGCCAGACTTTTTTTTCTCTATAACATCTCCTCTTTACTAGACGTCTCCTACAATGAAGTTTTCATAAAAGCAAAGTATTTACAAATGTTATGTTAATTTTAATGTTAATTTACAGTCTGTACTGAAAATTATTTGACGTTTCTACTGGGAATTGAGTCTTGTACCCTCGGATCCAAGCGCACATGTTGGACCACCGACATTGTTATTTGAAATTGTCCAAAGAATGAAATATAACCTTTTGTTTTTAGGAATTTTACACGCTGCTTAGTATTCGTTAAATGTATTTACAATTTTTGGAATATAGTTATTTCATTTCTCTATTATAGAACTATTTCTGAAAGCTGAAAGTAATTAGTAGACCTGTGAAGCAGCAAGTTTTTAGTGAATTTTTATTTTAAAAAAATCACTAATAGAGAGGTATCGATGGTGAGACTTTGCAAAAATTTTTTTAAATGAGCGCGATCTAGGACCCCTAGAAACCATATCCGGGGTCAGTTCAAATTTTTATATGTTTATATATATATATATATATATATATATATATATATATATATATATATATATATATATATATATATATATATATATATATATATATATATATATATATATATCCAACCGATAACTCAAAAAATAATTATCCGATTTCGATTAAACTCGGCAAGTGCTTTTCTTTTATTAATGGCTTGGATGAGTTCATTAGCCAGGAAAATCGGAAAAGGTTTTCCAGGAAAATTTTGAGGTTTCTTTCGAAAAAAAAAATTTCCTCCGAAAATTACAAAGCTATTTTAATAAAAGTTGTGGATGCGTTGCCTTGAAAAAGACCTTACTACATACCAAAATTCAACTTTCTAAGTTAATAGAAAATTGAGTTTTTCAAATTTTGAGTTTTCTTTTGAAAATAATTTTTTTCTCCGCAAATTACAAAGTTATTTTAATGACGTTTGGTTGATATGTTGCCTTGGGAAAGACCTTACTACGTACAAAAATTCAACTTTCTAAGTTTATTGATAATTGAGTTATCCAAGTAGCATTTAATAAAAATTCACTACCATAACGCACTTGCTGCGTCCCGAACTTCTTTTTTTTTGGAATTTGCAGATCTCAGGCTGTTAAGCTCATATAGATGCAAATATTCCTACAACGTTGGATAATTTTGGAAAGCTGTTTACAGAGAATGAACTCCACGTGGATTGTTTTATATATAGTGTTTTATTCGCATGTTACGAATAAAGTTGTATAACACTGACCTTCACATTACAGAAATGATTATTTTCGCTGGCAGATTTAAAATATATCGTTGTGCCAAATGTCGAATTGTCTATAGTTCAGTTTAGGATATAGGTGTCTTACATAATTTCTCAATTAGAATTTTTATATTTACGACGAACAAAAACGATTTGGCACTAACAAGAATGCATATCTGTAGGTTTTGCAACTGTTACATAACTAGACAACTATTTCTCTACAACTTTAAGAGCGAAATTCTTTCAACTTGACGAACATAGGTATACATATGTAGGCAAATTATATTTACTAACAAAATTATACATTTGTTGTCGCTGGAAATAAACTGCTAAACCGAATTTACCATTCTACTACTTAAAACTCTCTTTTAGCCCATTTTCTTTAAAAAAATCACTAATGGGGAGATCCCATTTGAATTTTGAAAAAAATTCTTCAAATGAGCGCAAACTAGGCCCCCTGGAACACATAGCCGAGGCCAGTTTCGATTTATATAAATATATATATATATATATATATTAACAATGGGAAATCAGAAAGAGAAAGTTGATAGTTTCGGCAATAAAGGATGTTGAAAGTTAAAATCTTAATTATTTTGATATTCACAGTTAATAATGTTTCACCTTGTATGTCTAACATAAAATTTGCTTCAAAACTTAAAAGAGCAACCATTTTTCAATTAATTATTATTTCATTTCGATATCTGGATCCGTTTTCGAGAAAAATCGATTTAAAAAACATTATGTTTTGATAATAGAAGAAATTAATTAATGCACTTGGTTTGTTTCGCTTTTGATTTCAAATCGAACCGGTTTTTTTACTTTAAGTTTATTTATGCATTTTTTTTACTTTTTCAAACAAAGTTATTTTGATGAAATATGGTACATTGTTTCTACTATACATATAGGTTATACTGGTAACCAAATTTGATGCTTGCTTTTCTTAGAAAAATGCATAATATTTGTTATTAAAAACATTACTACCATAACGCACTTGCAGCGTCAAGACTTTTATAGCTTGATTTTTGCTTATACATTTTTAGTGAATTTTCTTTGAAAAAATCACTAATGAGGAGATGCTGACTTTTGAATTTTGAAATATTATATATATATATATATATATATATATATATATATATATATATATATATATATATATATATATATATATATATATATATATATATATAAACAAATAAAAATCGAAACTACCCCGGATATGGGTTCTAGGGGCCCAAATTCGCGCTCATTTGAAAAAAATTTTGCAAAGTCTCACCATCGATAACTCTCTATTAATGATTTTTTAAAAATAAAAATTCACCAAAAAGCTATGGTAACCAAATTTGTTACGTAGGTCTATGATACTAAAAGAGAACTACATACCATGTATGTATCACACCGATAACTCAAAAAATAATAGGCCGATTTTGACAAAATACCTTCCTTTTGTAAGTGGCTTGGATAAGTTCGTTAGCCAGGAAAATCGGCCGAGGTTTTCCCGCAAATTTTGTATTTTCTTTAGAAAAAAATTCATATCTCCGGAAATAACAAAGTAAGGGCAGCCAAATTTGGTACATCGTTTTACGTCGCTATAGGTAAATTACCCCAAATTTAGTGCTGTAGGTCAAAAGACAGACAAGTTATGGGCATTTAAAGAAAAATAAATTGGGGTTTTCCTCAAAACGTCAAAATGACAATTCAAAACGTTAAAATTCGCAACATTTAGGCAAAGAACTTAAATCTAATAGGGGCTATGGAAAGAAAATGTCTCAAGAAGATTGTTTTACGAACCCTGAAGTCTTAGTTTCAACCGTCATTGTCCTTCATTTTACTAAAATGTTTCCAGAAAATTCATTTCAAATAGACCCTTCTCTCTGATGCTTGGCAGTAATCTTAGCTATAGAGTTTATCGTTTAATGGTATATAACTTTTGTCAAATTTTCGAAAAAAATCAATAAAGCTCAATATATCCGTTATTATACAAGATATGAAAAAAAATTGTATACATTAATTATAGGGTCTCTTGAGCTACATCTTAAAAAATATTTCTACAATCACAGGATGGCCCATAAGTCGTTGGTGATACAAATAATTTTTTTTTTAGTCGAATACGCCTTCTGTTTTTGCATTTTCCATCGAAATATAATGCATGTTTGTAAGTAAAGAAATTCTGGACGCAGCAAGTGCGTTATGGTAGCGAATTTTGATTAAATGCGGATTTTTTCGGTTATACTTTAAGTTTACTTTCGGAAATTTTTGTACGTTTTCAAACAATAAAGTTATTTTGATGAAACATGGCACATTTATTTTACTATATATGTTATACTGGTAATCAAAGTTGATGCCTGCTTTCTGAAAAAAAAAACACACATATTTGCTATTAAAAACATTTTTATGAAAATTCACTACTATAACGCACTTGCTGCGTCCCGAACTTTTTTTTTGTAATCACGTAAATAAGTCATTTCTTTGCAAAACTACTTGATACGTATTCCACTTTAACTTACGTACATATCAGCGTTGGCGATTTCCCACTTGCACCTTGTGCCGATGCGAGAGATGTTAGCAGATACTGATGCTGACACATCAATTTCTTACAAGGCAAACAGCTCGATTCTAAATGAAATCTAAAGAAGATTGGGTGTTTTTTGGAGCAGCACCTCATACATGAAAACAATATTTAAATTGTCAACGTATCCGTGCCATTTACAGTGTATAAGAAGCTGCTGTGTTTTTAACTCAAAACGGAAACTTAAGCTTCTTAGCTGCAGTAACAACAACAAAGATCTATAAATGCAACTGTTTTACCTAGTGCAAATGAGTGGAGGACATGGACTTTTGACGACCTATTTAGCTGGTCATTGGGACACCAAGGCTTTGTAAGTCACTCTTCCCAAATATTAGTAGACAATGATGTGTTTTCTAAGAATTATACGTAACCAGATTGCATAGTGAAATGTATTGCAGAGCCAATGTATTCCTAGTCGCACACGAGGTGGCGACTCTGCAATACATCTTACAATGTGCTCTAACATTGGCTACCTGTAGCCATGTTGCATTGAATGTGTTTTTATTGCCACTAGTATAGCACACTAACGAGCTCTAAGAAGGGCGATAGACGTATTTGTTTATAATGGTGGCCAAATGCAACTAGCCCTACACTAATTTGTAGGGTTGATACCAGATTCTCAAAACTTTAACTGAAAATCCAGGACTGGTCATTGGACTGTTAGGAAGAGGTAGATGCAGATATTAGGCGAGTCAATAAAAAGTGGCGTTGAAAGTGATATGGATGTTTTGTGGTTAACACAAGGTCATTTATATGTAACAGAGAAAGAGGGGACCCGAAACTGAACCCTGCAAACATTTGCGATAGATTAAAATTTGCGGTATGTGTGACAAATATCCCCGTATTAGTGAATTTTCGTAGATCCCGACTTTTGAATTTTGAAAATTTTTTTGCAAATGAGCGCGAACTTGGACCCCTAGAACCCATATCCGGGGTCAGTTTCAATTTATATATATATATATATATATATATATATATATATATATATATATATATATATATATATATATATATATATATATATATATATATATATATATATATATATATATATGTATCACACCGATAACTCAAAAAATAATGGGCCGATTTTGATAAAATTTGACATGTACCTTTCTTTTGTAAATGGCTTGGATAAGTTCGTTAGTCAGGAAAATCGGACACGGTTTTCCGGAAAAATTTTGAGTTTTCATTCAAAAAAATTTTCATCACAAAAAATAATGGGCCGATTTTAATAAAATTTGGCATGTATCTTCCTTTTGTAAATGGCTTTGACAAGTTTGTTAGTCAGAAAAATCGGACGAGGTTTTCCGGAAAAATTTTGAGTTTTCATTCGAAAAAAAATTTTATCTCAAAGAATAATGGGCCGATTTTGATAAAATTTGGCATGTACCTTCCTTTCGTAAATATATTTGATTAGTTCGTTAACCAGAAAAATCGGACAAGGTTTTCTGAGAACATTTTGAGTTTTCATTTGAAAAAATATTTATATTAAAAAATCAAAAATATATGATAACCAAATTTGGTAGGTAGGTTTATGATATAAAAAGTAAACTATACACCAAAATTTAGATTTCTACGTTACAAGAAAAAAAATTATAATAAAATATTTTGTGCCAGATCATTTATATGAAAATTCACTACCATAACGCACTTGCTGCGTCCAGGCTTTTAATATCTATGTTGATAACTTTCTTTGTAAGCTTGGACAAAACCAATAGAATGAATATTGGTCGAAAGTTGGCCACATCGGATGTCTCTCCCTTTTCAGTGGCGAACTGAACTCAGGCATGTTTTCAAGACGATGGAAATATTGCCCTCCTACATTATATCGAAAGGAGCTATGTTGCTGAAAGTTTCCATTTAATAGTTTGGTCATATGCTTAGATGTTGTCCGATTCCTGGCCGGAGTCAACCTATTTGCCACAAAACAAATAATCCGTCAAGACAATACAGTGAAAACGTTTGTGAGGTTATCAGTTTAAAAAATCAGTACCTCTTTTTTAGTATGTAAAGGTCTAGAAATTTTCTTCTACATTAAAAAATCCAACTATATTTTAGAGACTACTAACTTCATCCAAAGAGATGATCTAAATTAGCAAGACTTGTTAATTATGAGTAGCCATAAATACCAAGGCAATAAGGACGATAATTTTTTAATCCCGGTTTTAAAATTGGGGGATTTTACAGAAAACCATACAAGAGGTTATATTTGAGTTTTATGGGCCCATCGCGAAACATATTTCATAAAACAATTACTGAATTAATGTTTGTAAACATCGAATTGGTTTAACAATATTTTGTCTTGCTTACAGGTATGGTAGATTGTTTCATCCGTATCCCCAAAGAACAAGGTGTTTTAGCTTACTGGCGTGGTAACGCTGCCAACGTTATCAGATATTTCCCCACACAAGCTTTGAACTTCGCCTTCAAAGACAAATACAAGCAACTGTTTTTGAATAATGTTGACAAGAAGACACAGTTCTGGCGTTACTTCATGGGTAACCTGGCCTCTGGTGGTGCTGCCGGTGCCACATCACTTTGCTTTGTATATCCTCTTGACTTCGCCAGAACCAGGTACATATAAACATTTCTTTTTAAAATATGTAGCATTTAGATATGTATGTTAATCTATTAATGTCATTTTGGAATCCAGTGCCTTCCAGGCTTTCATGTATTGTTTGAACTAACTTAGTGGGTTGCTAGAAGTTTCGCTAAGCACAGCTGTTGGCTTCTTCAGCAGCTATAACCAGATGTTATCCACTTGATCTACCTCTTCCCTTTTTTCAAGTATGTATCTTTCAAAAAATTTCAGAAAAATATTATGTCTCGAAATATGCTTAATGAATTTTAACTTCCACCTGTCACTTTCCTTCAGATTTCTGGTCGCACTTCTTCTAACACACTTGTTTCATCTTCCTCTCAGCGTACATTTTTTTTGTCATCTTGCTTCATGTCCCGTTTAGAAAGCTCCTATTCTCTTCATGTCCTGCTTATTCGGAGTCACGATTTCCTCCTACGTACGCCACAACACTCTATACGTATGACTTAACGGACCTCTTTCTCAGCTCCCACTTAAAAATGTTTGAAAAAGTAGTATCCCTGTAAAATGCTCACTTTACCATCCTCCTAATTTATTTGCAAAATTTACCATTATCTGTAATAATACTTTCAAGGTACGTGAATAGTTGTACTTTTGAGTTGTTGGTCGTTTAGCTGTATATCCATTTGATCAGCATACGTTGTGCAATGGAACCGTTGTCTACTTATTTTAATTCCCACTGTCTTTTCACTCTATCTCGTTACTGTATTTTCTATGAATAAATTGGACAAATATGAAGATAATGGAAATCCTTGCCGTACAACTTTTCTCATATAAGCTTCAACTTCATATCTGTTGGCATATAGTCGTAGTATGGTGCTTGATTTTTGTATAGATCGAAAATAATGCACGTATCCTTCCATTCCAATCAATTTGTATCATTATATGAAATAATATTTAATACAATATTTTTATGTTATTCGTTTAAAAAATATTTTTTCTTCTTGATTTCCTTGCTGATAATGGATATATCGGCATTTATATATACTAATGCGCCATCCTGTGGGTTTAGGTTTAGGTTATATTGCTTGTTGGCCATAACAGTCCCTCCACTGCGACCTTAGATATATTATGACTCACGCCTAATTGTCACATACTTATCCAGCAAGTCCAGCCTCTTACAGAGGTTGATAATTTTTGAGGGCGAAAGTTGATCCAGACCTTCTGGTGCAACTTGTGTCTTGCCAAAGAGGAGATGCCTTGTCCTGTCCGCAGCCGGACAGGTACATAGCATGTGCTCTGCTATTTCGTCACTCACCATACACATCCCGCACTCGGTTTCATGTCCGAGCCCAATTCTGCGCATGTGGTGACGCAAGCGGCAGTGCCTGTCTCCTGTAGACAGGCCGACCATAGTTCTTAGGCGTTGTTTGTTTAGCTCTAGAAGGTTTTTAGCGCTTGATTTATGAAGGTCTTAGAGTGTGTTAATCCTGGCAGATTTTGCCATGTTGGGTTGTGTTTCCATCTGTCGAGGTCTTCAAGATGTGTTTTTCTATGAATGAAGATATCCCCAGCACAGGTTCTGGTTCGATACAGACATAAACCCACCCCACCCCCACCCCCAACCCCTTCGGAAGCACGTCGGGCGCTGCATTCCCATCAAGGTCTGAGTAACCCGGTATCTAGACCAGCGACAGCGACACCTCATTGTAACTGTCCAGTTCCTTGAGAGCAATCTCATACCGTTTATGAATTGCAACGGTAGGAACCAACTGACTTTATAACAGCTTGAATATCTGAAAATATTTTTATCGATTTGTGTGTACACTGGTTTTGTTAAATATTTTTTTCTTTGTTTGATATCATATCATTAATAATAACGCATCGGCCTTTGTATATACAAATGCGCCAGCCTGTATATGAGACGTCTCACCTTGTAAAAGATACAGTAAACATTTTTTTTTTGTATTTGTAGACACTGGTGTCAACAAGTAAACCCAAATTACTTAACATGGCCGACGCCAACTTTTGATAGCTGAAAAACCAGAAGATTTTAGGGCATTTTCAATTATTTTTTTTAATATTTAAGAAACAGTTTACTTTAGTACTTCTTTTATTATATAGTGTTTTAAAGAGAATTAAATGATCCACAATGGTGATTCCTGCGACGTTTTTGTAGAAAGAATATTTAGCACAATGTCAGTTCAGGTCAATTGTGATTCCCACGACGTTTTTGTAGAAAGAATATTCAGTTCAACGTCAGGCACGGTCAGTACTATGATCGGTAATCACCTGGAAACACCGTGAGCTATTCAATGCCCTCGGAAGGCAATGACAAACCACCGAGTATATTTGCCAATCAAATTTCCTTCGGGAAGCAGTGACACTCAGGTTGAATTAGTATATATGTATTTTATTAGTCACTTATAAGACAGACATTCTACAATTCAGATGCTGTAGGAAAAAACAAAGCCACTTGGCAAACTGTTAGGCAAGTCGGTAATTTGACACTAAACACGTGCTAATTTCCACTAGTTTGCGATTAAAAGTCACGAATAAAAGAGACGACGAAACAATTTCTGATAAACATTTTCATTGGCAGTATTAACAAAAAGGACAATTATGTCTAATTTTTATTTCTGTAACTGGGAGAAGTGAAATTATCGGTGATAAATGAGTCTTCTGTGGGGATTTATCGAAAATCCTTCCTTTTTGCACTATGTGTCGATCATATCTAGAGCTTTCTGAGAGAGCCGGGGTACAGTGCACCACATTAGAAAGGTTAGGACATTTCTTTCCCGCGGGTTCATAGGTTAAATTTATTACCATAGCTGTTGGAGGTATAGTTTCAGCTCCTGTAGAGTTTGAATTAAGCATTTTATACTTAAAACGACCCCGCCTGAGAACTTTGATGTTTTCACTATCAATTTCCAATTTTAAAATTTAAAATAACGTATTTCATTGGGAAATATCAACAATTGAAATTAATAATACACGACCGGGCAACGTATGTTCCTGATTACTGGTTGACATTCCAACATTATGAATGTCATTTAACCTTAACCTTAACCTCCAAATCAAAAAATTGGATAGCGTTAGATTGCGTTTGTGGACCATCAACATTTGTTTACTGTTTAGTTTCTATTAATCGTTTTTCTGTTTTCTTGTTGCTGGATAAAACTTGATCACAATAAACCAGGAGATAGCTTCCAGAATAATATCGTTTTTATCGATTAATTATTTTTATCACGATAATGATATGAAATATATCTCATAGATACACAAAAAACATCTAACAGATACAAATTCCTCAACCACAATTTACCAGAATAATCTCAGCTCAAAACATTGTAATATATATATATATATATATATATATATATATATATATATATATATATATATATATATATATATATATATATATATATATATATATATATATATATATATATATATATATATATATATATATATATACAGGTGTCCGGAAATTGTGAGCAAAAGATTCAGGGGGTTATTCTACTCAAAGAATCAATGCCCCTAGTTCCTATAATAGTTTTTCGAAAATAACGGAGTTATAGGGTGTCAAAAAAAATGTTTTTTTTTCAAATTTGTGTCGATAACTTTTTTTGTCGTGAATCGATTCTTTTCAAATGTGGTGCACACGTATATAATATCACTCTGTATTTATGTTGCAAATTTGACATGGGTCTATCTAAATTTAAAGGCCCAAGTTGCCCTTGACTAATAGATAAGGACTCATAACTTTTTTGCTTGAATCTTTATCTCAAATCTAACAATACACGATTAAAGGGAATTATAAAATCTTAAAAAAGGTCATCTTGTTGTATCACGATAAAACTAACCGTTTTCGAGAAAAACGTTCTTAAAAATTAACTGGTATGATTGAATACGAAATCACCTAATCTCATTTTCAATATTAACGGAGCGTGCTTTGAAAACATTCTCTGTCAACAAGATTATGTGGCGTTAGTTTTGACAGATAATAGTTTGTTGTCATTTTACTTGTGGAATAGTTGAGATTAATTATAAAATACGATGAATAATAATTATTATTCTTATAAATATAATAATTGAAAAAAAAAGATTAAAAAGAATAATAAATATATACCTATTAATATATATATATATATATATATATATATATATATATATATATATATATATATATATATATAGGTATATATGTTTATGTATTATATATAGGGGTATGCGTATGTGTGTCTATATGCGTGTATATGCCTATATCAAAAATTGTCATGTAATATTACGAATATGTTATAATATTTTCAAGTCACATTGTAAATAATTGATGTATAGATTAGGTAGGTATATTCTATATGTGAGAAGGTGTGGGTGAAAGCATGTATGTATGTATGATAAGCAGGTATGTATGGATTACACGAATGTAATAATTGTTTACGTTAGAGGGGGGGTTATATGTATCTACTTAGTTACTTCGTTATCGGTTTTAAAATGAAGAAGATGTTAAACTAGTAATAATGGTTTCACATGAGAAAACCGAGTTATAGGCTAGTCGTACTGGATGTAGTATTACTTTTTTTTTCTTCAAAAACACACCACGAGGGCTTACAGCCTAATAAATACTATCGTACCGTGGGAGTCGACAAGGAGGAAAGAGGCAACTTGTTAATTCTGGACTTGGAGGTTCGGAGGAGAGGGAAAAACATGCGCCGGCAAGGACTTCCACAACTTGGAAGTAGTCAGGACAAAAGAGCGGGCATAACAAGATGTTCTATGTCTGCTGATCTGGACAGTAAAAGCGTCTACAGCGAAAATCTGGGATTCACCGTGTAGTTCCATTGACTTGTTCCAAGAATGGGTGACAAAGGAAAGGAGATCTGCAGTTGATCTGCGCTGACGGGATCCATACTGCCTGTCGTGGATTAGACTGTGTTTTTCAAGGAATTTTAGTCATTCAGTGTTTATATACTTTTCCATCAGTTTAGAGATGACTGAAAGGAGAGAGATAGGCCTGTAGTTGCTAGGAATCGCTTTGGATCCTTTCTTGGGAACGAATAGAAACGAAAGTGTAGGATAAAAGACTGTGGTTGATAATTTTAAATCTAAGACCATCCCATTATGCAAAACACACACACACACATACACTCACATGAAATGTATCATTCCTGGTCAAATTAGCTTGAACTCTGGGAATCCTATCTGACAAAGAACATATCAAATGACAAATATATAACAATCCAACATCTACACATATGTGGCAACAAAGGGCAATAAAAACCTGCATTAAAGATGTTTCAAGATTTCAAGTAACCTTCCCCAAATCAAGTCATGTTGCCATATTTATTGTTACATTTCAACTTACCTTTGAAAATAATTATTTCTCTTTTTATCACTTCTCCAGTTTCCGATAGTGATCTCTTGTATCGTGAAAAACTAGAGTTCCTAATCAAAAAACATCATTTTATATTTTCTTGATAAATCATTTATTGACATAATTTGCAATGCTACCGATCTTAAGGCTTTACAAGCAATGACTTTTCAGGACCTTGCACGTCACATTGACAGTGGAAGCGCAAATGTATCAGTTAAGCTAAGGCCTACGAATTTAAAAAAATGCAGGGCTCCATTATTTCTTCATTTTTTCATTGAAAAAGGTGGATTATTGTCATATTTTCGTCCCAAATGATAGTAAGATCACCATAGATTATCGTATTGGTGTACTTATGGTTGAAAAATTCTGCTAAAACAGTATAACAGGCGACTGAATAGTACCCATTTCGTTCGCCCACAAGAAATGCATCTTGCGTGATTTTAAAGATTCGTGCGCTATGAACTCAGTTTGAAATTCCCGCTTCGAAAAAGGCGTTACACTAATGGGGTCCATTACATCCTAGCTTTCAGCATCAGGTCATCCGCACCCCAGACAATGAAAACAATTTGCTGATAGATTCGTAATAATTCCATCTACAAATGCTGCCGACAATAGGGAATACCACACTCTTTCCCAATGCCAGCATCTGATCAGGTTTGCTATCCTTGTGGCCTCGCCTACTTGATAATAGTGTTTGTTCCAGGTTGATTATCATCCACTGGCAGAGCATGATCATCATAAAAAGCGTACGCCTGTCTTGATCGATCTTTTTTACACCAGAGTAGCTTCTGACATTATCTATTTACAAGGCACATAGATATCCACAGTTGCAATTTGTTCCTACATCTGCAATGTTGATCAGTTTGTTGCTTTTAGATTCGAATCAGAAAAATGTCATTTATTTGATAGAGACATGAGTGAGAAGTGGTAGTAAAATAAAATCAGGTTCAGAGTCCAGAGTTGTTGTATCAAATTCCGAAAATGTGTCAACTTTCAGGACGTTGTAGCTCGCTTACTGTTCGTAATAATTGTAGGTCATTTAATCATTTTCAAAAGATTATACAGAGTTGGACAAAATGGTGCGAATACCCTATTTTTGGCCTTAGTTTCAGCTGTATTAAATATTGACTGGAATAAAAGTTTCTGTACGATTTTGAAAACTAATAAATATCGTCTAAAGATTTCTG
The DNA here is from genome assembly GCA_964006375.1 of Tillus elongatus. Lineage (NCBI taxonomy): Eukaryota > Metazoa > Arthropoda > Insecta > Coleoptera > Cleridae > Tillus > Tillus elongatus. The sequence goes on from OZ023263.1 coordinate 165,333,166, forward strand.
TGATCTGTTCTATTTTTCAAGTTATGACGCCATAACTTATTATTTTTAATTAGACAAAATTAAAAAGACTTTATGTTTTTGTAGGAGAGATAATTTTCTAGCGAATTAATCAAGGTGATGTTTGATGGAGCTTTGACGTACCATTTTGTAAGAAAATTGTGAAACCCAAGGTAATTTTTTTTTACATCATATCATAGCTTACCAATTCGAAATATGTGATAGCGAGAACATCGAATAATTTGACATTGCTAGTCACTTTGACAGTAAATAATTTCGGGTTGCTCTAGCTCTACAATGACTGAACTGACCGAACATGAAAGAATTACACGTCTAATGATTGTTGGTTTTGGCGATAGGAAAAAGCTCTGCAAGAAGCTCGTGACGTATTTAATGAGAAGATAGTTCCAGTTTCAAAATCTACAGTATCAAGAACTTTCCGCAGATTAAGCGAAACGGGGAGTGTAAGAAACGTTCCAGGATGTGGAAGAAAAAGAACAGCTACAAATGAGGACAACGCAATGTCCTGTTAAGTGTACATGAACAACCAAGGACGTTGCTGCCAGAACTGATCGTAAAGCACAATATTAGTGAACGGTCTGTGAGTAAGATATTAAAATCCCATAAATGTTATCCTTATAAAGTAAAACTGCACCAAGAAGACAATCCTGACAAGCGTATGCAGTTTTGCCAATAAATGTTGGATGTCATTGAAGACAACAACATAGTATTTTCTGATGAAGGAACATTGTGCCTTAACGGTCTTGTAAATAGACATAATTCTCGGTACTGGCCAGACTGCAATCCTCACCGGATGGGAGAGGCTCATACCTAATATCCGTAGAAAATAAACGCCAGAGCGGGTATAGTTGGAGGAATAAATATTGGACCTTTCTGCTTAAGAGACATTTTGAATGCGGATCGTTATTTAAACTCTTTCGTGACCAGATTCTGCCAAAACTCATTCGTTTATTTCATAACCCCGCAAATAATCAGACAACATTTGGTATCAGCAGGATGGTGGTGCACCTCACTATGCTGTTGAGGTCAGACAATATCCAAGTCAAGTATTTCCGCAGAGATGGGTGGGGAGAAGAGGATACGTAAAATGGCTGGCGCGGTCACCAGAATTAACCCCATTGGACTATTTACTTCAGGGTCATTTTAAATTTGTGATTTACAAGAACCGTCTTCAGTCTTTATCAGACCTGAAAGATCGATCAGAATCAGAACTGATGCTTACGAAATAACACCAAAAACTATTTAAGGTCATTTGTCGATAGATTGGGATTGTGTCAGGCCGCTGAAGGTTTTCAATTTAAACAATTGCTGTATATATATATATATATATATATATATATATATATATATATATATATATATATATATATATATTATTTATTTACTTTTTTTATTACCAGTATGTTGTGTTCAATTGTCTTGTTTAGTTTTAAATATTTTATAGCGTGTAAGTGTATCGTATTCAGTTGTATCTAGTTGTTATCTCAGTTACACAGATCTTGCAATACATGATACATTTCTCGATTCCATTAATTTAAATACGTTTCTTGACCAGGTTTTGAGATATAACAAATTCTGGTACAAATTATTTCAATGAATATATCGCAAGCTTCTTGCAAAAATATATATTTTTTCAAACCAACAATCATAAATAGTAAAATCTCTCACGTTTGTTGGCACCCTATGATTTGGTTGTTACCATTTTATGATAAAACGGTTCGCCAGAGATCCATCAAATCCTACCTTGATAAATTCACAATAAAATTATCTATCCGACAAAAATATAAAATACACGGTGATTAATCTTTTTTTAATCGTTTTGGCGTCATAACTTAAAAATATGACAGATGACGAAAATCTCTAAGTGCCATTGAATAGTTTTCAAAATATACAGAGGCTTTCATTCGGGTCAATTTTTAATGCACTTAAAACTAATGTCAGAAATGTTGTGTTCCCACAATTTTGCCGAACCGTATATAATAAGTGTTACCTGTTTTGTGAAGTATTAAAAAAATGTAAAACGTCCTAAAATTTGATCGTTTTCAGCTGCCAAAATTATTCCGAGGCCACGAAGTTAAATAATTTGATTTTTACATATTGGTAACATTGTCTACGAATACAGAAAAAAATCGTTCACCTCTCTTTGTGTAAGGCTAGCCTTTTTTAGAGGAATACGGACTAATAATCATTGTAATACGTAATTGTAATTGCAATACGTAATTGTAAGTGTAATACGTAATTGTAATACGTTTCAATAATTATTTTGTAGCTATAAACTTTTGAAGCTGTCTAATTTTCTTTCAAAATGTATTTAATTGTTACTTCAGAGTAATCAGATCTGTAACAGCTAAAGTTGTCACATTTCGGACTAAACCCAGAACATCCAACTAGTAATTTGTGTTTCATGCAGCTTCTCATATTTTTTGGACCGGTAAATTCTTTTGTAGTTTTACTTATAGGTTATATAAACCGCAAGAAAACGTAAAATTAGCCTTGACTTATTGTTGGTCTTATTAATCAGATGGTATTTTTAACAGTAACAGGAATCTCCCAAGCTCGTACAAAAATAAACGTGTTATTAATAGATATCTTTTTCGGTAGACTACACACTAATTGTATTATTTTGGGCAAATCCTATGAATATATTTTGCGTTAACGTTTTAAAAATATATATATATATTTTGGATAAATGGGTAGAAATATTAGATGATAATACAGAATTAGAAATGATAATTTTCGCAGAAATTAGACCCTATACCGCTAAAAAAACCGTTACAATTCTAAAAAACTCTGGACGCAGCGTGCGTTATGGTAATGAATTTTCATTAAAAAAATGTAAAAGGAAATATATCTGTTTTAATGCACGCATGCATCAAATTTTGTTACCAGTATAAGCTATATAGTACCATATTTCATCAAAATAACTTCACTTTTGGAACAAGTACTTTCATAAACTTAAAATGTTCCCGAAGAAACTGGTCCGATTTTCCTGACCAACATACTCATCTGCCAAGATAAAATCATTCACAACAAGCTTTTCGACGAAACTCCAAAAAAAATGTTTGCATGAAAATGTCCTAATAATATTTTCACTATAACCCGAAGACATTTTTTGTACGATAACTTATTAAACATTTATTATTATTTACCAAAATTTCATAAAAATCTTAAAAAAAAATGATTTCTAAGGAAACGAAAAACTTATTTCTGCGGAAACTGACAAAATATTTTTTGCTCAAAGAATACATAACATTAAAATTATATACCTAATCTGAAATTAAAATTGAGAAAAAGAAAATGTTAAAATTTTTTCTACCTTTATGTTCCAAAAATGTGAAAAGTGCAAAACAATTGAAATAACTCAAAAACGATGAACGCTATCATTTTTTTCTCACAAACATACATTATAATTTCATCAAAAATGCGCTAACATAGGGGTGTTCGATTAAAAAGCTTTTCGACTACTAAAAAAAACATGAAAATTTTCAAGCAATTTTTTTCGCTAAAATCGGAAAACATTTATTTTACAATAACTTATCAAACATTTATTATTATTTACCAAAATTTCGCAAAGATCTAACAACAAATGATATCAACGGAAACAGCAAAAAAAATTCTGCGAAGACTGACTTAAATAGCGACAATAACTCGTCGGGACAGAAATCCATGGAGAACCATTGTTAATAAATAGCATATGCTTCGTGGTGTGCCTACCCGTTTATGGGAATGGCGTAATTGGTAGTAGTAGTAATAGTATTAAGAAATTAAAGAAAATTCACTAAAACAGGCATTTGTGAAGCCACGGGAAAAGTCTACGATTGTATTAAATATGGAACAGTTTCACTAAGTTAGGGCAAGAACAAACAAGCAGATATGCTATTCAAATTGAATTAAAACTTTCATCTCCTCTTTATCAGATTATTTTTTTTACAAGAACTCGCTAAAATATCCATCGGAATAACAACAATCTGATTAGATAACTGTAAAGTTAAATGAGATTAAAAAAAGTAAAGTCACAAATAGGATTAGAACTCGTCATATCGGAGTCGACTATCCGATGTACACGGCTCACCCAACTGGGGCTATGCCGGAGATACCTGTACAAGCAGCTAGCAGGTATATCTCTCGTAATACATGTTAAGCGTCTAACGTTACTATTTGCATAAAACAATTTTAACTTACAATGGATTTTTTGCTCATATTATAACGAAATAAACTTAGACACATATCTAGGAGCTTGGTGGTCATTTCTTGTCGTATTTTTCACTCATATTCGTACTCCTACCATAATTCTCAATTTTGACGTTTTATTAACTTTCTTCAATCAGATTTAATTATTTATTTTATTTTTTGTTTTTTAAAGTAGAGATCTAAATTTTGGTACATGAAATACTTTTTATGACAGAAACCAGCACACCAAATTTAGTTATTTCTAGAGATATAATTTTTTTCGAAAGAAAACACATAATTTTCCGGGAAAACCTAGGCCGATTTCTCTGACTAACGAACTTATCCAAGCCACTTGCAAAAGAGAGGCATGTACCAAATTTGATCAAAATCGGCCTATTATTTTATGTTTATCAATCTGCCTACTCCCCAAATCTCGCCGGAGATCGTCTGTGAGGTCTCAGTGTGTTCAACCCTAGGCCTCAGAGAGATCTCTCTCAGAGGCCCCGTAATCTAGCTACAACAACCCAACCTACCTTTATCCACCGCTCTAAGGAGTAGGCAGATTAAGGCCTTAGAGTGTCCTTACATATTTCCTTTACCTACCTTTGTCCACCACTCCAAGGAGTAGGCAGATTGAGGCCTTAGAGTGTCCTTACATATTTCCTTTACCCACCTTTGTCCACCACTCTAAGGAGTAGGCAGATTGAGGCCTTAGAGTGTCCTTACATATTTCCTTTACCCACCTTTGTCCACCACTCTAAGGAGTAGGCAGATTGAGGCCTTAGAGTGTCCTTACATATTTCCTTTACCCACCTTTGTCCATCACTCTAAGGAGTAGGCATATTGAGGCCTTAGAGTGTCCTTACATATTTCCTTTACCTCTTGAAAATGGCTCCAAAACAGGAGCCAAAACGTCGAGTTTCCATAAATTCTGGACGCGGTTTAACCCGAGAACCAAGCATGTCTCACATTAAAGACCGCGGAAATCTTTCTGAACATTTTTTTAAAGAAAATTCACTAAAATATAATAGCTGATTTATAAAAAAATCTGATTACAATGATTTAAATTTCTAACGGGTTGCGTTCGGTAGGGTGTGTACCGAAAATTGTTTTATAGTATAGCTTTACCTATTACCTGAATACTTTGTGGATGCATCTATGTAAATCGTCAAAAGCTGTTACTGATTTAAAACTTTTTTACAGGTTAGCTGCTGATGTAGGCAAGCCTGGACAGGGACGTGAGTTTACTGGCTTGGGTAACTGCATTGGCAAGATCTTCAAATCAGATGGCTTAATAGGTCTCTACAGAGGTTTTGGTGTATCAGTACAAGGTATCATCATCTACAGAGCTGCCTTCTTCGGTTTCTACGATACCGCCAAGGGTATTCTTCCTGATCCTAAGAATACTCCTCTCTTAATCTCATGGGCTATTGCACAGGTAAGGGCAAAACCTAGATTCATTCGGTTTGTAACTGACAAATTTATAAACTCTTATTTAGCTTGTTTTAAAAGGCAACTCAATTTATACGACCTTAATACAAATTGTAAAAAGTCAAAACGTGTCACGTCCTTAATATAATGAAAATTAATCATGTGTTTTTGCTGCAGTCTGTGACAACAGTCGCTGGTATCATCTCTTATCCCTTCGACACAGTCCGTAGACGTATGATGATGCAGTCTGGACGTGCTAAGTCAGAAATCATCTACAAGAACACCATACATTGTTGGGCGACGATTGCCAAGACTGAGGGTGGAGCAGCCTTCTTCAAGGGTGCCTTCTCTAACGTCCTCAGAGGCACTGGAGGTGCCATTGTCTTGGTACTTTACGACGAGCTCAAGAACATTATAGCGTAGATTCAGATTTTTAGAATATTATTTATTATAGTGTCATTTCTTCAAGGTCATATTCCAGTCTCTCTCCACATCCAGTCACTAGTTTCGTGTTGGGATCTTTTCCTATTTAATTTTTATTCCTCCGTGTCCTTTCCAATGCGAAGCTAGTGACTGGATGGTATAGTAGATGCAACAGAAGATTAGAAATGAATTTTAATTTTCTGATTGAACGTAAGGTTATGCTATAACAGACTGGGTTTGTACAATTAAGGTAGTCCGTTATTGTTACTGCTCCTAGTAGGTAATGTTATTTGTTATTTAATACAAGAGAACAAATTGTGCGGGACACAAAATATTTAAATGTATATACAACATGAAATGTCAAGTAATCACTCACTGTACACTGCAAGATATTTATTTATGTAAATAATTATTCCTTTATTTGCGAACAAATAATCAAAGAAAATAAAAAGATCTAAACATTTAAATGTGTTTTATGATATCCATTGTTTTATAATAAAAAAATACTTGCACCGGTATTATAAATACAATATATAGTGACTGAGTATAGCAGGTATTATGAAACAATTACATCAGAGACTTCAATGTGGTAACTGCATGGACGACCATCAAAGATATGATAATTTGATGTGCAAAAGAAGCATGTGGTAAAGTGAAAATTTGTATTTTTAGAGGAATGCGTGTCAAAAAGTAAAAACTCGGGACGCAGCAAGTGCGTTATGGTAGTGAATTTTTATTAAATCCTTCAAATTTGAATAACTCAATTTTCTATAAACTTAGAGAGTTTAATTTTGGTGTGTAGTAAGGTCTTTCCTAAGGCAAGATATTTATCAAATTTCATTAAAATAACTTTGTAATTTTCGGAGAAAAAAAATTTTTTGAAAGAAAATTTAAAATTTGAATAACTCAATTTTCTATAAACTTAGAAGTTTGAATTTTAGTACGTAGTAGGATCTCTCCCAAAGCAATATATGTAGTAAATTTCATTGAAATAGCTTTGTTTTTTTTTTCAAAAGAAAACTCAAAATTTTCCCGGAAAACCCTATCCGATTGTTCTGGCTAACAAACTCATCCAAGCCATTAATAAAAGAAAGCCTCTTGCCAAGTTTCATCGAAATCGGTTAATTATTTTTTGAGTTATCAGACGGATACATATATATATATATATATATATATATATATATATATATATATATATATATATATATATATATATATATATATATATATATAAACATATAAAAATTCAAATTGACCCCTGATATGGGTCCTAGGGGTCCTGGTTCGCGCTCATTTGCAAAAAATTTTGCAAAGTCTCACCATAGATACCTCTCTATTAGTGATTTTTTAAAAATAAAAATTCACTAAAAACATTGCGACTAGTCGAAAAATAATTCTCTAAAGAAAAGGTTCTATACAGTTTTCTTCTAAAATTCCCCAATTCATTATTATTTGAAATACATAGGTACTATTCTTCCATAAGCGTAATGTTAAATGTGGAGATAACTTGGCGGTCGAATCGCCCATGGACACACTGTCTCTATCAAGTCACTGTAGAAAAGACGAGTAAGGTGTGCAAATCAATCATAAAGACGGAAGAGAGGACAATAAATCTAAAGTGAAGGTACATGACGCTTATCCGGTGGAACATGAGTGGGTTTTAGTTGGATAATAAGTATGTAAAATAGTATAGCAGTAAGAATAAGCAAAGCGACATTATTGACAGTAAAGACTGAAAAAGCGGCAATTCACAAGTAGAAGGAATGGAAACCACGTGTGTTAAGTATGAACGAGTATTAGGAAGAAACTATTGACTATTAATAAACTAGTAGCAAAAAGGATAAGCATTAAACCATCACTAATGTTACATTTATTAAGGGGTGGCAGCGACATCTATGCGCAAATAGTTAAAACATGCAATCGTTGAAATTTATTCTTAGTCAATACTCAATTATTAAAATGAAGGGGTGGCGGCGACATCTATGCGCAAATAGTTAAAACATGCAATCGTTGAAATTTATTCTTAGTCAATACTACAAGTATCAAAAATTTTCTATAAACTTAAAGAGTTTAATTTTAATACGTAGTAAGGTCTTTCCTAAGACAAGATATCCACAAATATTCATTAAAATAGCTTTGTAATTTTCGGAAATAAAATTTTTTTCGAAAGAAAATTTAAAAATTGAATAACTTAATTTTCTATAAACTTAGAAACTTTAATTTTGGTACGTAGTAAGATCTCTCCTGAGGCAACATATATAGTAAATTTCATTAAAACAGCTTTGTTTCTTTCGGAGAAAAAATTTTTTTTCGAAAGGAAACTCAAATTTTTTTCGGAAAACCCCGTCCGATTTTTCTGGCTAACGAACTCATCCAAGCCATTAATAAAAGAAAGGCACTTGCCAAGTTTCATCGAAATCGGTTAATTATTGTTTGAGTTATCAGACGGATACCTATATATATATATATATATATATATATATATATATATATATATATATATATATATATATATATATATATATATATATATATATATATATATATACATATAAAAATTGAAACTGACCCCGGATATGGGTCTTAGGGGTCCTAGTTCGCACTCATTTGAAAGAATTTTTGCAAAGTCTCACCATCGATACGTCTCTATTACTGAATTTTTTTAAATAAAAATTCACTAAAAGAGCTGTAAATGAAAAGCAATATAAGAGAATGGTAAATACCGAAGATGAGAGAGGGAAAGAGAAACGTCTGGTTGAGCACAGAAAAAAGTCTGGACGCAGCAAATGCGTTATGGCAGTGAATTGCTATAGAAATTATCTACGCAATTTTTACAGTAATTATATATGCGCCAAGAAAAATTAAAATTTGGTTGAAATATTTAATAGATTTTGTTTACCATACACAATATTTTGATCTTGTGCAGTGCTCTGACCTCTAGCGGCAACCATTTTTTCCCTTTAACTTAGAGATCTAAATTGTGCTTTATAGTATATTTTTAATGAATTTTGTTTTAAAGAATCACTAATGAAGAGATCCCGCCTTTTGAATTTTGAAAAAATTTCTTCAAATGAGCGCAAACTAGGACCTCTAAAACCCATTATCCGGGGTTAGATTCAATTTTTTATGTTTATATATATATATATATATATATATATATATATATATATATATATATATATATATATATATATATATATATATATATATATATATATATATATATATATATATATATATATATATATATATATATATATATATATATATATATATATATATATATATATATATATACATATATATATATATATATATATATATATATATATATATATATATATATATATATATATATATATATATATATATATATATATTTGTGTGTGTCACACTGATAACTCAAAAAATAATGGGCCGATTTTGATCGAATTTGGTGAGTACCCTCCTTTTGTAACTGGCTTGGACAGGTTCGTTAGCCAGAAAAATCGGACGACGTTTCCCGGAAATTTTATGGGTTTCCTTTCGAAAAATAATCATATCTCCGAAAATTAAAATGCTATGGTAACCAAACTTGGTACCCTGATTTATGTCATAGAAGTTATCCTTTGTAGCAAAATTCGACTCCCTAGGTTAAAAGGCAAAGAAATTACAAGCCACTGATTAAAAAAAAGTTTTAACGTCAAAATTGATAATCCTGGTGGTCGTACATTAGTACGCATTAGCGCTTTGTGGGTTAAAAATACGACTCTAAATGACAAGCTGCTATATCTGTGTCTCTGCCGTCATTTTCCTTCATTTCGTTCAAATATGAGAAAAAATCAATTATAAACAAAAATTGTAAGGTGTAAATAATCAAGACGTTAGAAAATTCATGTACTAGAGTATATACTTGTTAGTACATACATCTGTCATGTCGAGAATGGCCGAGAGGTGGAGGAACCAGTGTGGCTTTAATAATGGACTCCTATAACACGCGTTCTAATCTCAGTTAGTGACTTCACTTTTTTTAATTTTTTTAAGTCTTATTTCATTTTACCGTTATCTGATCAGATTGTGTAATTCCGATGAATTGTTAGCGAGTTTTGGTATGACAAATTTAATTAGGACGAGATGAAAATTTTTAAGACATAATTCTAACTAACTTAGTGAAACGGTTCCATACTTAATACAGCCGTAGACTTTTCCCGTGTCTGTGCTTGTTCTTTTCTGCAACCGATTTCAATTTTTACTGGACGCAGCAAGTGCGAAATGATAGCGAATTTTCATTGAAGTTTCAAATTTCAATAGCTCAATTTTGTATTTACATAACGTTCGTTGGCCAGGAACCAGTTTTTTCGGGCACATAAAAGTTTATTTTCGGAAAATGTTTGTACATTTTCAAACAATAAAGTCATTTTGAGGAAATAAGGTACATTGTTTCTACTACATAGGTTTTATTATTTTAGTCTTATTTCATTTTACCGTTATCTGATCAGATTGTGTAATTCAATTAGGACGAGATGAAAACTTTAAAGACTTAATTCAATATGAATAATACATCTAGTTGTTTGTTATTGCCCTAACTTAGTGAAACCCTTCCATATTTAATACAACCGTAGACTTTTACCGTGGCTTTACAAGTGCTTTTTCTTTTCTGGAAACGATTTCAATTTTTACTGGACGCAACAAGTTTGTTATGGTAGCAATTTTTCATTAAAGTTTCAAATTTAAATAGCTCAATTTGTTCGTTGGCCAGAAATCGGTTTTTCGGGAACATTTTAAGTTTATTTTCGGCAAATTTTTGTACATTTTCAAACACTAAAGTCATTTTGATGAAATATGGTTTGGTTACCTTTAAATCATTTTATTAATCATTTTATTAAGAAAGGAGCTTACATAACACATACATGTCAAGTAAGAACAGCAAAATAGGTATAATGTGATAAAATTGGAAAAATAATAGAAAATATTTAAAAACAAGTACAAATTCAATCACCAAATATTGGAGAATCAAAAAAAAGTACCAAGCTCACAATAAAGAGACGATTTTTCACTGACTGGTTGATATATTTCTCAGAAAAGGTTTACATAAAAAAATAGATTTCTCCATATTTTGCGCATAAAAGGGGTTTAATACATCCATGTATAATTAAGGCTGGTCTCAAATAAATCACCAGGTTTAATCCACAAATAAATAGGCTATGAGAAGTTTGATATTTAAGTAAAGGGAAAACGAAATATCGTTACAAAGAAGAAACTATGACTAATTTTAAAATAGGCAGTGTTTTAAAGTAAAATGTAATTACAAAATAGACATAAGGAAAATTGTTAGATGCAAGAGGCTATAAATTGTTTGCCAAATTAGTGAAATAAAGGTATGTGCAACAATGAGGAAGTTGCATATAATTTACTTTTGATGAAAAACGTATTTAAAGTCAAGCAAAATACTCTAAAAAATATATGTCTACAAGTAAACCCCCCTTAAAGTGACCACTAATTAGTAATTAATTATTGAAATATTAAATATAATTCAAAAAGACAGGGTGGGCAAAAACGCGATCTGATTGGTGAAGACGTTTGTGACATCACGATCCGGTACATCTGCGTAATACACGGGCATCGCCATTTAACATTTAACCTTGTCTTGTTTGTGTTTGCATCGAACTCTGAGCAGTTTTATTATAATTTTAAGTAGCTTTGGTGTTTATTGTATAATATAGGTTCAAAGGTAGTAAGTTGTGTTTAATCTAGTTTAGTGCATGACTGTGTAATGGCTTCAGCAGATTCAGAATTACAATACGAGAATGCGAAAGACATAACAGTGCCTGGACATAAATATTATATGCTGTATAGTGCCCAAATGTACTTCCACAACAATAACTACCCCCAACAAATTATTCTTTAATGTACCTAAGGATGAGAAAATCAGGAAGAAATGGTGTTTAGCTATGAAGAGGGGCCTGAAAAGTCCAGTTAGTGTAAAATCTACTTTGCACATCTGTGAAGATCATTTTAATGGTTATGAAATTATATGGTCTTAAATATGGAATAGCATTTTTTTAACCTAAATTTGTCCGTATAGTTGAACATATGTAGGCTTTCGGTAAATCTGCAGTTTAAGCCCGCGAGTCCACGCGGACTAGAATTTCGTCGTTGGAGTTCACGCGCTGTTACCACATTCTTCTGCCGGACGGTTAAGTGTAGGTCAGGAATGTCAGTTTATGCAGCCCTTTAGAGCAATAAGCACGTCCGGCAGAAGGATGTGGCAACAGCGCGTGGCTCGCGGGCATAAACTGCAGATGTACCTGTAGTTTCTTTCATATTCTACTAGCACTGCTGATACACGTTTTGTTATTCTTTTTATTTCAGTTGGTGCAAGACATGGAAAATTACATGCAGTATCAATTAATGGGCCAGCAAGTTAAAAATTTGAAATTGAAGACAGGGATGATTCCACATATATTTATGTGCCTGAAAACAAAAAAGGAACATCAAAAAAGACATCTTCCTGAAAAAAGAAGACGTCGTGAACTTTTAATGGAACTAGAAATAGAAGCTGTCCCACCATCCTTGTCTGCTGAAAATAAGGACGATAAAGTGGAGGAAGCTTTTGGTGAAGAACCTACTGCAGTACAAGTTCCAGCTGGTATTGTTGAATTGGTGACGTCGACTGTAGATAAAAGCATACAAGTGAACTTGCGACCAAAGTTTCGAAGTAAGGCAACTAAGACAGAACAAATATGTACTTCCATAGGTTTATCACCAATCATTTGGAATCATAAGTCGAGAACCGATACCATAGATTATTGCTCTCATCTCGTCCCCGGCTTATGAACCTTCGGGAGGCAATACATGCAAGGTACAATTGGGTTGGATAAGGTGACCCTCCTGCTGGTATTTTCATCTGTTAAATTAATGTAACTTGTGACTGTACTTTTAAACCGAGTTATCATACTTAAAGCTTCTAATTAAGAAACTAAATAAATAAAGTGTGGAAAAAGTTATAGAGTAACGTAGTCATTTTTTCAAACAAACAAAAAACGTAGTCATATCACCACAAAACAAGATGTTATATAAACTATTCTACGTACACAAATAAGTGTGTATAGGCCCAAAATTGTGAAAACCTGGAATATGTGACAACAAAACTCCCCCACGTTCGAAGCAGGACCTAAAATTTTTCTGTTTCTTTAATGTCTATTTCCGCGACTATGGACAACTACCGAGCCTGCAACGTAACAGTTAAAACACAAGACTGATGTCGTAACTTTTTTTTAAATTGTTAATCCGTCATCATTTTTTTAAGTTTGTTTCTATTTAATGTGTTCTCACGCGAGTGAGTTATTTAGGATGACACAGACCATGTCTGTGTTTTGTTAACGGCTAGTTACATAGCGCAAAGACGATCCAATATCTATAGGTTGGCATGACTGACTTAACGTAGCGAATGTGTATTGAGAGACGACGGGAGTCCTCTCCGTCAAGCTCCTTCTTCTGGTTTCGACTATTGCAGTGTTATCGTAGCCATGTCCATTTTGTGCAGATTCATGTCACTACGTTAAGCCGATAAAATAACGTCGTCCTTCACGGCAAGCTGGTGATTACAGCCAGAGTAGTGTTGTTCATGTTTTAGAGTCACTGCCATTCCAGTGTAAAGGAGAATTGAGAGCGTAGATGGTCGCTGCAGTCGATATGCCGCCGCTTTTTGGCTGGTTCTGGTCCCGTTACCGGCTTGAGCTACGCCGGTATCACACAGATGAGTATTAAAAAAACCACCTTCGAGGCATTTCAGTTTAATTGTCTGAATTAAGTATTGTGCCATTGCCTACGAGCAGATATCATTTTTTGTGTGCGCTTTATCCTAAATGTCATTTGAACTTACGTGACATATAGCGACTGTTCACGTCATTGTCTGCCGGTACAGTCGGTGGAGCTGCTGGTCACCACCATACCATAATTACTGAGTGAATACACTGTGTGCCATTGTTGCTAGTCTATCAACTTCATTAATTGTTATTACTATTTGTGGTCACTGACCTATAGGGTCGTTCACTTCATTATTTGTTATTATTATTCATGATTACTGACCTATAGTGTCGTGTACTTTATTATTTGTTAATATTATTTATGATTACTGACCTATGGGGTCCTTTAACTGTAATTGTTGCTCATAACCACATAAACTCCACGAAGAGGCTTCACCTCTAAGTGTTAACCTTGAAACGTTTCATTTTGGAACATTAATTTATTGTTCAGGCCCCTCACGCAGCCCATTTGAACCTGTTTAGGTTATGATACCTTTTGTAAAAGGTAAATGAGCTCACGCACCAGTGATTAAAAAGCTGATGTCAATTAGCTGGTGAAATTAACTACCAGTGGTTACCCATATAGTAGGTATACCTTACTGTATTTATATCGGTCCCTATTACCATACAGCATATTGTTTTATCGTGGCATAAATCTATGCTACCGCTGTGATTGTATTGTGAATATACGGGTTAATATTATTTTTGATATTATTATTTGCTGAGCATACCATTGCTTGTGTTTGTGTCGTTCGAGCTCACGTTTTGCTGATTACATGAGTATTATTGATCTTGATTCTAAGCCACCAAGCCATCATAGTTCCCCTCGTAGATACTAATGACATCTTGAATCTGGCCACGGGTTGCGGAAAGTGGCCGGCGCCTATTGAATTAAGCCTCTAAGACTTTATTAAACTCAGAATGCTAATCTAACATCCGAACCCTCTGAGATGTCTCTATGCACAAGCGTTGCTTAGGCCTCCGCTACTTATTGAGTGAATTATAGTGTGTTCCACCTCTCTGGTACTTAGTAGCTAGTTGTCGTAGCAATATATGTAAAGGTAACCAATTGAAACAGGAAGATGTAACTTTCGATGATAGAACAACCATCAGATGTTACTCGCAGTACAAAATATGAAAAATAAAATATCATCAAGACTTGGTAATGCGACAAGGAAAAGAAACACCCAAGAAAATATCGTATTATTATTAAACATGGAACTGGGATGTAGAAAATGAAGACAGATGCGTTTTCTTTTGGAAAATTTTTATATCTCCAAAGTAACAAAGTTAGAGCAACCCGATTTGGGTTTAAATCATAAAAACTAAATTACTTACCAAAATTTAGATTTGTAAGTTAAAAGACAAATATTGGTTTCTGACGACAAGTTATAGAAAAATCATAAAGCGGAAGAATTATGGCCATAAAATATACCAAACACTAGACTTGAAAAAATAATAGACCCTCATTACACAGAGGACATCAGAATGAAGCAACAAGTAGAATTTGGACATGTTCAGCGATAGAAAAGTAACTACTGCCAAAGAAGCATTTACAATGGAAACCAGTAGGAAGGCGAAGACCAAAGAGACCAAGAAAAAGCTGGTTCCACGGTCCCCCAGGTCAAAGCGTCCGCCCAAGTCAACGCGTCCCCCAAGTTATCTCGTGGCCCCAACACTCTAGTTTTATATTTCGCATATACATTAGAAGAACAATATAGCAAGCTAATAATTACTTACCAAGACGAAACATATACAATATATCCACTACAGCACAAGGTAGGACATTAATAGAATAATATATTGCAGAATGTGAAAATTAAGGTATTCGCCAATGATAAATAGATGCTCTAATTGATGTCTCCACGAGTAGGATAAGGTGGGGCATCTTCGGACACCAAAATTACAACTCAATAATCAATTGAGTCAGGGCTAGTTTTTTGGTTTGAAAAAATAGCAGAAATAATACTGCATTGTACATTCCGCCAAGGTTAGTTTACGTACTAATGAACATTAAACTTGATAAAAGTATAAACTAATAATAATTGTTGTATTTGTCTCGAACTGCCCTACCTTGGGGTACTAGTTAATTTAAATTATGAAAATTGACAAAGTTTATCGATGTGTAAAAATTTTTTTACATCCATATTTTTGCTTTCGTTCGTTTTTGTGTCATATTGTTAATTTGTTTATATTTGAAGTATGCCTATTCATGGAAAAGAAAATTCCAATTTCCACCACCAAGGTACTAAATGCAGTTGATTATATTAGGCTGACTAGGACATATACCCTCAGAACCCCTAGCAAGGATCAATGCAGGGATAATGAAGTTGTTTCCAAATTTTTTTACATCCATATTTTTGCTTTCGTTCGTTTTTGTGTCATATTGTTAATTTGTTTATATTTGAAGTATGCCTATTCATGGAAAAGAAAATTCCAATTTCCACCACCAAGGTACTAAATGCAGTTGATTATATTAGGCTGACTAGGACATATACCCTCAGAACCCCTAGCAAGGATCAATGCAGGGATAATGAAGTTGTTTCCAGCCTGATAGCCTATCTGTTTTACTGATGGATGACGAGAAGCAGCACTCATTTGGGGCGGTAATATACATGAATGGCCTGGGGGTCCGTGAGAGTTACGCTCTGGAAGCATATGCCACGGTATTCAAAACAGAGGTATACGCTATCCTGTATGTAGCTATTGGAGAGGATGTAAAAACGAGCGCTGAGGAATATGTATACATTTGCCCGGATAGTCAGGTAGCCCTCCGGGCAGTCTGCGCGCGCAGAATCAGATCAATGCTGGTTCAGGATTGCACTGATGCTCTGTTGCTTGGTAGGCAATGAGGTGGCATATGTCCTCGCAACTCTTGGTTACAGGCGGCCATTCTGCGGCCCGGAGACTGTTATAGGCATAAGTAGGAAGGTGGTCTCCGACATGCTAGTTAGATACACTGAGGAGGCCATGGAGAAGCACTGAAGGTGTTTGTGTCTGTTTGTTAGGTTGACTTGGAATTTTGCGTTCATTGGCCACAGAAATCCATATTAACCGACAAAAATCTAAAAATGAAGAGGCTTAATCGGAGGCTTAACTGGAGGTCGGTCAGTGGCTGTAGATAAACGAACGACTTAGTGGAGATGCCGGATAGAAACACACTATCTGGCTTCTTCGCAGGAGTCGTATCATCGGGGTGCTAATAGGCTACTGTAGTCTCAGAAGACACCTTACATTGGTAGGTGTAGAGAGGGATCCCATTTGCCAGGAATGCGGTGAGACCGAAGAAACTTCTTACCACTACCTGTGCGAATGCGAGGCTTTTGGGAGTCTTCGAACAGAAATATTCGCATCAAGGACCCTATAGAGGAGTAGTAAGTTTCGTTCAATAAGAGACCTTTATTTTGAGGTTGAGGAGGTTTGGTGACGAAATCAGGGTTAGGTGCATGGTTGCTGGATACCAGGGTTGACAAAAGGGTTCGATGTGGTTTACTTGCCTGGCGCTAGCCTCCGCATCATTGCCACTACTAAAAAAATGCCTATTCGTTCCTTACCTTTCTCCACCTGTTACATTGTAATAACTCTAAATGCCTATTAGTTTCTTCTTGAAACTTTTCGGGTTTCTCTGCATCTTCTGGTTTGAGTGCATGCCATTTCTCTCCATTTACTTTATTCTTTGGTAATGTGTGTTTACACTTTGTTAGTATCAGATATATGGACACCTTTATTTGGTTAACAATTTTATTAATAAATTATATAAAATTCTAGAAGCAACGGTTATAAAAAGTTATATGATAAAACTCATATAAGTATCTACATTATCACTAGTTGAATTTTACAGTTTGAGTAAAAAATTAATCTATGCCTTTGGTAATTCAGCATGTACTAATGCTTCATGTATCACACGCCTTTGAGCTTGATGACATTCTTTACTTTTTTCAAACTTCAAATTGTTTTTATTTTCGTCCTAAAACAGAATAGTTGTTAAATATGTGACTGTTTAAATCTAAAAAAGTATCAGAAATTATCTTGGTTATGTAAAGTAAACTTTTTATACTAAATGTTCACGATACTTAGGCAAACGTTAATGCTGACGGTATACCTAATGGGATCGTTCACTGATTTTTTTTCGCATTTTTTATAGTACCTGATAAAACAGTAGACGCGTATTGTTTTAATATGCAGCCATTTTTTTTGAATAAAAAGCATATAAAAACGTTCTCGTTTTCGCCAACTTGACGGAACTGCGCCGCTTGACGCTGTTATACAACGTCGAATGCGATTTATCGTTCAAGATCGTTTGGTTACATACTACAAACTACTTATTTCTATATTACCGCCGCGTTTTACAATTATTTATTGAATTATCTTAAAATAAAAAATATTACAGATCCATCACAGCGGTTGAAAAACCGTACTTGATGGTAGCCACCCTACGCGGTGTGGGGCTCCTCTGGAAGATATTTTTATTTCTTGGTCTTGTCCACCACAAGTTTTACATTCGGCGGTGTGGCTGTCTCTTAAGGTGGCCTTCTTTGAGCTTCTTTTCTGTCTTCGTCGACTCCTGGGTCATTGTTTGGCTTGTGGTCTGTAGCCTTTGTATGGCCTGTTTGAAATTTGGCTCGGTTGTCACGTCTTACAACGTCTTTTTTCATATTTCAACAACACATCACGAGGGCCTACAGCCTAAATACTATCGTACCGTGTGTGTCGACAAGGAGAAAAGAGGCAACTTGTTAATTCTGGACTTGAAGGTTCGGGGGTTCGGAGGAGAAGGAAAAACATGTGCCGGCAAGGAATTCCACAACTTGGCCGTCCTAGGGACAAAAGAGCGGACATAACAAGATGTTCTATGTCTGGTGACCTGGACAGTAAAAGGGTGCATTCGCTTTGTTCTCCTGGTAGATCTGTTGGGGGCAGCAGGTGGAGGAACTATGGAAGAAAGCTCCTCTGAGCAGTGCCCGTGCAGATATCTACAAAAGAGAGAGCTCACCAACGGCACGTCAGTGGACAAGGGATGGCAGCCTTTGGGCAAGGGTAGAGTCACCGATGAGACAGTAGAGTACAGCTCTCTTATTAATGGAGTCCAGGATAGCGAGTGTAGAAGCGGCAGCTGCACCCCAGATAAGGGAGCAGTATTCGAGGTTTGGCCTTACTTGTGAAGTATATAAGGTATAGAGATTAGCTGGTGAAAAGTATTTGCCACCTGGAAGAAGAAACCTAATTTCTTAGCAGCCGCTTCTGAAAGTGTTGTGACATGTTGGTGCCAATTGAGATTTCATTCCACATAAATGCCAACAAGTGAAAATGACTCAGTACTTTGAATAACTTGGTTGTTCATTGTGATGGGACTAGGGCGCATGTCCAACTGACGCATTTATAAAAGTGGGTGTGCTTGTGGCCCTAGGGAAACGTTTGCTGCCGATAATAGCCCTATCACCCTCGGCAAATTGTCTTAAATTTAAGCGTAAATATTTTGGAAAATGAAATGAAAATGAAGTTAGTCCATAATACAAGGGTAGAAATATTATCCAGAGATTTAAGATTAAAAATAAAAAACAATATATCCCAAGACTAGTTAGAATAAACGTGTGTTTAGAAGAATTGACCCTCTACTTAGTCGCCTCCTACAACAGGCAGGAGATTCGTTTGACCCATTATTTTTATGTGTCCGAATCTATAAGGTACCAGTGTTCACTATAAAGACTAAGGTCATTGGAGCGTTCTATCACAAAGACACCTGAAGAAAACTCTTCAGAAGGGCCCCAATTGCGACTCGGTAAATGCACACATAGGCCAGGGTTCCGTGTCGTGGGATATGCTGCTACAATAAGTGCAATAGCGTCGGAAGGGTGTTTTCTTGCTCCGTCCATGGGAGGGTGCAAGCCTGAGAGCATTAGATGGGATAGGGCTGCATACATGAACCTCCTAGATGCACGACGAAGACAAAGGCAGGCTAGAGGCCAAGTGAGTGCTGACCAGACAAAAAAATTAGCAACAAAGTTCTACAGACAAGTATCTAGACAGAAGTAGGAAAAACTCCAGCTAACAGATGCAACTGTGTAATTTCTCCATAGAAAACTACCCATGAAAATGCAATGGTCTCTATCCTCCAAAGTCTGAAAGAACACGAAAGTGCCTCTTATTAAGCTGTAAACTCAAATGAAAGAGATGAAGTTGCACAGACTCCTTTAGAGATTAATATGGGAGCAATGCAATAAATATAAATGTAGCAGTGATAGAGGCTAGAGGCTTCATGGCCAGCTCTCCCATTGAATCTAAACCGACTGAACACTGCAACTTAAATATTAAATAAGGGGCGATACATGTCAAAATGTATTTTGGCATGTATTTTGTATGAAGTAGTTTTTCTTTAGAATATGACACCGAATCTCAAATACAGAAATAACAATACTGATTAACTAAAATTAGGTTAGCAGACGCATGAACATCTGTATAGCTCTGATAACAAAACACTCAAAATACTATTTGCGTTAAGGGTAAATATTTTAGTTTCACCCACAGAACCTTGTTCCTCTGTACGTTTCTTAACATCTTGACATTTATATCATATCATAGGTTTGCTTGTTCTGCTTGTTTCTTATTCTATGCTGAGAAGTATTGTCTTCGGCTTGATTCGTATCACTAGATTGATTGCTTTCGGGACCGTTTGAGTCGATCACGCCTTAGAAGAAAAAACTCGCTATATCTTTGGATAAAAATCAATACTACAATTTTCAAGGACGATTAATATTTTTTACGAAATAATAATGCATTGTAATATTTAAATAAGAATGCGATTTGCCATATCAGTATACGACCCCATCTCCATTAACGACGACACAAGTTTTTAACAGGCTGATAGTGATGTAAAATTTGTGATCTGCAGTAAAAAATGTAATTCAAAATTTGCCTAAGATTATGATGGTAAGAAAATTTCACCTGAACTTCTTGTTAAACTTTGACAAATAAAAAATCAATAATCTAAATGCACGAGCCTAGCTGAGACGGTTATTGTAACATTCAGGATCACGTTTGGCTAAATCAATTTTCGATACCTCAGTATAAAAAAACGATGCCTGGTGAATAACCTACCTTGATTTCTAATTTTTTTATTTTATCTAAAAGACTAGTGATTACTTTCTTTTTATCTGAAATGCTTTGGTTAATTTCATTTAGTTTATCATTCATGTCTCTCTCCAATTCAGCACACTGTTTTCTCTTTCCTAGCACATCTTTTGTCATCTTGTACTCTTTCAGCTTATCCTTCCGAACAGCGTCATTTAACCTGTCCACTTCGTCGTTTCTCATACTCACTTGAATCCTGGTAACATCTAATTCTTTTTGCAGCTTGGAAACCTGAAACAAACAATACAAATATTGATCAACATTATCCAAATATTTAAACTAAATAAAAATAAGAAATAAACACGAGAACAAGTATGTTTACAAAGGAGAAATATTAGGTCATATTAGGTGTAAACATTTTATATTAAGTTTTTTTAAGTCAAAGCAAGACTAAGAGCTCAATATACCTAAGTACTACATACTTATATAAGAAGATACTGAGTTTTGAACAAAAATATTTTTTCAGAGTACCTAGGTGTAAAAATTAATAGTTGCTTGTCACCGAAGCTCTTTAGGACAGAAACAAAGCAATTAATTCAATATAGGTGCCGTAGTACTTAAATGCCTGCCTAAGAAAAGTAATTAACATTTTTGCTAAAAACCGCAGTTCTGTTTATTTTAATAAAATCAAATAAATATTATTCCCTGGAGGAAATTTTGAAGATTCATAGAAACTAACTTTTTTTAACGATTACTGAAGTCACGACAGATAATATTAGCTAAATAGTCAATTACAATTTTGAGTAGGAAAAGTGAATGTTGAAAATTAAATTGGATTGGTTCGATTTCTTCTACTTCTACTCAATTTCATTACCTGTATCTTTTTATACCGGCTGGTCTAAAAGAAACGGTACACGAAGCAGCAGATTAGTATATACATCAAAATATTACGATTTAGCCGAAATAAACTCAATCCAAACGTCAAAATTAAAAGAGATGCAGGATGTTAAAGTGACAATTGGCTTTAGCGGATAAGTGGCACTGCTTGCGGTACCTAATCTTCAAATCTTAAGATTGTTATTATTATTATTACACTTTATTTCATTAAATTATACAGTATGTGTACACAATACATGACAAGACTTGTGCTGTATATCTCCACATAATTTAGACCATAATAATATTATAAGAGGTCTGAAATAAATGGGGAAAGGGGGTTTCCCGTTCCTGACCCAGTGGTGTGTTTAAAAAAATTCCTTATTGAATTGAAAAATATTATGATTCATGCAAAGATTTGTTAAATTTATATATTCTGTGCAGACCTCATCTACATCGTTCATATTTAACAAACGGTCTAAATACGTTATCATTTCTTTTATGCGTAAACTGGATAACAACTAAGTGACATCAAACGATATTAAAACCTCGCCTCCGACCAATTTAGTATTTGAAACTTTATTAATAAATTGAAGTGAATTTGAAACTGAAAAACTTTTGTTTGACAGGCAAGCCTTTAAATTCAGTTGCTAACCTTGCTTGGCTTAACTTTGTTAAGGATAAATTTTTTAAACAAACCGCTTGGACAGCAACGGGCAACCCCTTTTCCCCATTCATTGCAGACCTTTTCATGAACATATTTAAAACAGACCTAGTAAATAAGTCCTAGAGTATGGTTTCGTTATTTTGGCAATATCTAATACAAGTGTATGCAAAGTAGACGATCTTATTGCCAGATTAAACAGTAAATTAGACTCCATTTAATTCACCCATGAAATAAAAGTTACCTTTTCTTGATGTATTAGTCTCATCAAAAATAGAGACACTTCAGAATTTAACATCCAAAGAAAGGAAACAACTACTTTGCGTTAGATTTTGATTGACTCACAACATAGCTTCCTACAGAAAAAAAAACAGCTAGTTTGAATTTTGTGGTTTATAAATTGATAGTTTCCCTTAAATAAAGAAAGATTGCATATATTAAGAACGTAGCTATGTATAATCTATCTGCTTAGTCGAAAAATTAGCCAAGAAGCCTAAAACAAAGAAGAATAACAGACAAAACCGTTGTCTGTTGACCGTTTGAACCACGAATTATGACTCACAATAGAGCGAAATGGTTAACAAATGAATTTAAAGGCTTGCCTATCAAACATAAGAGTTTTTCAGTTTCAAATTCACTTGAATTTATTAATAAAATAAAGTTAAAAATATTAAACTGGTTAAAGGCGAGACTTTAGGATCGTTTGATGTGTGTCCCAGTTTTTCCACAAAAGAAACGCTAACATATTTAGACCAACATGAACAACATAGATGAAGAGGTCTGCAAAGAATATATAATTTTAACAAATCTTTGCATAAAACAGAAGATTTTTCAATTTAATAATGTATTTTTTGAATAAACCCATAGCGCAGCAATGGACAGCCCCCATTCTTCATTCCCTGGAGACTTTTCATGAGTAGATTTGAAACAGACCTAGCAAATGAAAATGCTAGTTCCCTCGAGTATGGTTTCGTTGTTTGGACGATATTTTTGCAGTATTCAATACAAATGTATGTAAAGTAAATGATTATATTGCCAAATTAAACAGTAAATTTGACTCTACTAAATTCACGCATGAAATATAAATTAATATCAAATTACCTTTTAGTGAATTTTTATTTATATAATATATATACATATATATTGCTATGGTATTCTACTTTACTTTATTTTATGGGTAGTATATACCTGCAAATATTTATTTTAGAGCTGAGAACATATGTCTTAATCATCAGGTTGGGTTCCTTATAATTACAGCTAGCTTCTACTAATTAAAATTCACTAATATGTGTTATTTAAATTCATTTATTGATTTTCACTTGATCAAAACTTAATTTCGCTCTGCACAGATGGCTATACAACAATTTTGCTGATTAATTATCAACTAAGAACAATACTCCCGTTAATTTTAATCTGTTATACATTCCATTTAATTCATTACACAAATTTTACGGTGTCTATTTGACACACATTAAATACAAACAGAAATATTTAAAGCATTCATTACATAAACATAAATTGAAAAATCCTATTAAAACATTTAACTGTGCCGATATGACACTCGTTAAATACAAAGAGATATTTTAAAACATTCTTTACATAAATATAACTTGAAAAAGCCTATTAAAACATTCTGGTAACATTATAACTAATTACACAATTAATTAAACATGGATACTACATAATCAATATACATCGACAATTCTACAGAGATCACGGTCTCTTTCCGTTTATTTCAAACAAAATTTTTGTTTTTGAAATTTATTAGCACAAAAATATTTGATTGGTGCTCTTAAAATGGTGAAATTCAACCCGCACTGGTCAATTTAGGAAAAGGTAACACTTACTGACATATTTTCCATTGGATTATTTATTGTTCTTCCATTAATGCGGCCCTTGATTAATTATTATTATCTTTCTAATTTGTCCATGCCATAATTTACTGTCCATTTATTGATTATTAACGGATTTACTTCGTTAACATATTGATATATTTATTCCATAGTCGTAGCACTCTGGAGGTGTTTTATACTCTCCCTTCGATGTACTCTGGAATCTCTTATGTCAACTTACATAATTATGACGATGATCACCTGGTCTGGTAAAGTGATGCTGATGAATTCACTGGATGGAAAAGATGCCGGACCCTCTCGGACCGTTGCTTTTATTAACTCTCTTACAGGTGAAAAAACGCTATTGTTCGTCACACCACCTGTGTTTGAGTTTTCCGTCAAACCTTTAGTGTCTTTTTACGTTTTTTTCTTACGCGCACATTACCTTAATACTCCACAAACTTTTGTTTTTTACAAATGACCTCCGCTCTTTTACTACATTGAGTCTTTAGCTAGCTTGGTCATATCTATTTTTTACATACAATAAAATCAACAGAACTGCATTTAGTATCTACAATCTCATTCTCCCTACAAAACTGAAGCATTGTTCTTGGTTTCTTTACGGATATTTCTAGTATATAATTTTTTTTTTATTACTCGAATGTAACTTAACATCGAGGGTTGCTACATGGGTCACTGACATTCATGTCGGGCGTTGACATCTCCTGCCAAAACTCTTTCATTGCTACATTAGGGTGTATACATTTATTTTATATATACTAGTATGCATAAATTTCCCGTTTTCCCATTAAAATTTCGTAATCTTTCCTATCATTTGCTATCTATAGCAATATATATATATATATATATATATATATATATATATATATATATATATATATATATATATATATATATATATATATATATATATATATATATATATATATATATATATATATATATATATATATATATATATATATATATATGTATGTATATATATGTATCCAACCGCTAACTCAAATAATAATCAACCGATTTTGATGAAACTCGGCAAGTTCCTTTCTTGTATTAATAGCTTGGATGAGTTCGTTAGCCAGGAAAATCGGACAAGGAAAATTTTGAGTTTTCTTTCGAAAATTTTTTTTTTCTCCGAGATGTACAAAGATGTTTCGATGAAATTTTTTGTACATATTGCTTTGGGAAAGACCTAACTATGCGCCAAAATTGAGCTTTCTAGGTTTACAGGAAATGGAGCTATTCAAATTTGAAACATTTATTTTTTAATATCGCCGCGTATCGTAAACATCGCTTATATAAGATGTAGTATCTTGTTGCTAGGCAATCGAACATTTTATACTATTGCGCAAGTCTGTTTAGTGTAGTATAATGCATGTGGCGTCTGGCGATCGCTTCAGGTCGGTATTGGTATTGGCACATGAATAAGATCTAATATCGCTTGCGTCCAAAAGAAAAATCATGGAAGTTATGCGATTACGTGCCTAATGGACAGTCAGTTTTAATCAACAATACCCATCCCTTCCTTTTAAGTTAAAGGCAAGAATTTTAGGCTGATATTGTATTCTAATTTTAAGAATTTAAATAATGAAGGGAAATAATTATATAATTATATAGTGGTAAAACAAATTATTACGATATTCACTCTATATAATTATAATATGAACCGTTTCATTAAATGTGGCTTCTTCAGAAACAAAAGCAAAATGCACGTAGTAATTAACTACAGATGCAAATATTCATTTGTTTTATTATTTACGTTTGAATTTTTATATGTTGTGTATTGTGTGCTGCCTAAGATATCATACTAAGTGCAGCAGGTCCCTTCCAAGCCTATAGGATTAAAAATGTATTGCCAAAAAAATAAACAAATTGCTTATCCTTTAACCAAAATATTAGTGAATTGTTATTAAAAAAAAGTCGGTAATGGAGAGGTATCGATGGTGAGACTTTGCACAAATTTTTTCAAATATCCATCCGATAACTCAAAAATTAATTAACCGATTTCAATGAAACTCGGCAAGTGCCTTTCTTTTATTAATGGCTTGGATGAGTTCGTTAGCCAGGCAAATCGGAAAGGCTTTTCCGGGAAAAAAAATTTCCCCGAAAATTACAAAGCTGTTTTAATAAAATTTAAAGGGTATGTTGCCCTGGAAGAGAGCTTACTATGTATCAAAATTCAACTTTCTAAGTTTATAAAAAATTGAGTTATTCAAATTTTGATTTTTCTTTCGGAATTTTTCGATGCGATAATTAAAAAATAATTAACCGATTTCGATGAAACTCGGCAAGTGCCTTTCTTTTATTAATGGCTTGGATGAGTTCGTTAGCAAGAAAAATCGGATGGTTTTTTTCGGGAAAATTTTTCTTTAAAAAAATTTTTTTTCTCTGAAAATAACAAAGCTACTCTAATGAAATTTACTATATATGTTACATTGGGAGAGAACTTACTACGTACCAAAATTCAACTTTCTAAGTTTATATAAAATTGAGTTATTCAAATTTTAAATTATGTTACGAAAATTTTTTTTCTCCGAAAATTTCAAAGTTATTTTAACGAAATTTGGTGGATATTTTTCCCTAGACCCTAGACCTTACTACACACCAAAATTAAACTTTCTAAGTTTATAAAAAATTGAGTTATTTAAATGTGAAGCATTTAATAAAAATTCACTACCATAACGCACTTGCTGCGTCCCGAGTTGTTATTGATGTATTAGTCATTAAAAATAGAGACACTTTCGAATTTGACATCCACAGAAAGGAAACCACTACTGTGAGTTACATTTCGATTGACTCACACCATAGTTTTCCACAAAAAAAACAGCTAGTTTGAATTTTCTGCTTGATAAATAAATACAGTTTCCCTTAAATAAAGGAAGATACAACAGAGAACTTGAATATATTAAAAATGTAACTAAGTATAATGGTTACTCTGACTGCTTAGTGGAAAAATTAGTCAATAAACATAAAACAAAGAAAATGTTAGCGGAATGTACCACTTTCAGAAAAGATACACCAGACAAAACCATTGTCTGTTTACCATTTGAACCGCGAATTCGGAGAGGTTTTAATAGCATTTTTAAGAAAGTCAATTTACAGCTAAGATTTTCTACAAAAAATACATTGAAGAATTTGCTAGGTAACACAAGGGACAAAGATAAAACCACAGAAATGTCCGGAATCTATGAAACAAGTTGAACAGATTGTGAACTTAAATATGTTGGACAAACTGAAAGAACTATTGAAACTAGATTTGAAGTACATTTAACGCAATTGACATATTGCACTATTGATAAATCATGTATTGCTCGGCGTATTTGGGATAATAATCACCATGCTGATACAGAAAATCTCAAGCTAATCAACAATGTCGAGCAATCGCGACAGCTAGACGCATGCAAAAGCATATATATCGTTAGAAATTTGAACCAACATTTTTCTATGAATAGAGCACGTCCAGTTATGTGTAGTGCATTGTTCGAATTGTTATCTTAATAATCAGTACATTTTTCCTAGCAGGAATATTCAATAACGACATGCAGTTTGACAAAAGCAAGTAATGGAATTCTAATTACAGGTATTTTGGCTAAACAGTGGGGTTTGTATGTATACCCCATTA
The DNA here is from genome assembly GCA_964006375.1 of Tillus elongatus. Taxonomy (NCBI): domain Eukaryota; kingdom Metazoa; phylum Arthropoda; class Insecta; order Coleoptera; family Cleridae; genus Tillus; species Tillus elongatus. The sequence goes on from OZ023263.1 coordinate 165,361,078, forward strand.
GAGGACGCGGTTCGTAATTGCTTGTCAACTAACATATAAATAGGGAATACAAAACCCAATTTGCAACTAACTTTTTTGACAAAAAATACTTATAAAAATAAGAAACTTGCTAGGTAACCCAAAAGACAACGATAGCGCCGCTAAAATGTCGGGAATTTATGAAATAGGTTGTAAAGATTATGATCTTAAATACGTCAGACAAACAAAAAGATCTATTGAAATTAGATTTAAAGAACATTTAGCGCAACTAAGATACGGTACTATAAATAGATCTTCAAGTGCCCGGCATATTTGGGATAATAATCACCACGTAGATAAGGAGAATCCAAAATTAATTATATGTGTTAGTCAACCATATATATATATATATATATATATATATATATATATATATATATATATATATATATATATATATATATATATATATATATATATATATATATATATATATATACAGGGTCATTGATGGTCGATGGTAGGTTAGACGTTTATGGAAAACGGGAGATAGGATTAATCTGAAAATTTGGATACTGCCATAAATAGGCACGACCTGCCTTTCTAAAATATTTTTATTTTGGCGGTGTTGCCGCTTCTACTAAAAAGTACTAACAACTTTCTTATTTTTAATGAGACATCCTGTATATTATTTTGTTTTTAGAATATAAATTTCTTTATGATAATTTTTATTAATAGTTTTCTATACCTATCTAGATCGGTTTTCGAGATAATACTTATTCAATTATTTTTTTCTCAGAAAAATGGTCCCACTAAAATTTTAATTTAGCTGCTATTTGAATCCATAGAAGGCTGAAATTTTGCCCACAGTTTGGAAAGCCTGGTATTTAATAGTTACCTGAATAAATTGATTTTATGTTATACAGGGCGGTTTAAAATTGATGATTTTAACGTGACTTACAAAAAAGGCCAAAAACTTATTTTTTTAAATAGGACACCCTATATATTATTTAAAATTCTGAAAGACAATTAAATTTCCTCCAAATTGATGTAGCATAGTGGTATACCTAGCTCGTCAAGTTTTGGAAATAATCGCAATAATTAATGAAAAACACATTATCTTTACCTAATTTGTATTAGTTGGTCATGCAACGCCATCTAATTTAACAATTGTTTAATTGTTTACTGTGTTTGACAGACGCCGAAGTTTTAAGATTCATTTACGATTTTTCACTTAATATTTATTTGAAAACAAGTTAAGATGGAGCGAAATAGTTACTCAAATGAAGTTTTGATTACACTATTTATTCTTCATGGACAATGTGACAAAATTGTAGCAAAAACATTTAAGAAATTCAATGAAATGTATCATGAATTGCAACCAATGAGCGAAAGATAGGTTATGCGAATACAAGAGAATTTTTTCAATTATTATTTATTATTAGATTCTAAACATTTTACAACAAATTCTCAAAATATCCCCCATTGACTTCTAAGCACTTCAAACTCCGGCGATGTACACCATCAGTTGTCGCTTTATGTATTTCATTAGCATCTAGTTAGTCGATGCAATTGGTCACACGTTGACGTAGCTCCTCTTTAGTGTTCACCGTTGTCTGGTATACCTTTTGTTTTAAAGTACCCCAAAGGTAGAAATCGAGGAGTGTAAGGTCGGGAGACCTTGCAGGCCAATCCCATGGGCCCAAACGCCTAAACCAGTGCTCATCAAATATCTAAAACAGCTCACGTGTTACCTCTTGCGTGCAATGTGCGGGTGCTCCGTCCAACTTGAACCAAGAAGTACGGAAATCTTCTAATGTTAAATTTTCCAAAAAATTTGATACTACTGTCTTTAAAATGTGGAGATATTGATTGCTATTTAATGGCTCATTGTAAATGAAAATTCTTATTTGGTTGTCTTTTAAGAGGCAAAAAACATTAAAACTAAATTTTTCTTGAAAGCCCCTCTGCTTGACCATGCGTGGATTTTGATCGGCCCAAAAATGTAGATTCCTTCTATTGATAATGCCTTCTCTCGAAAACTTGGCTTCGTCTGTCCATATTATTTTTCTCAAAAAGTTAGGATCCTCTTCAATGCGTAATAGGAGTGTCTCACAATGTTGAATGCGACGTTGGTAATCATCTGGTTTCAGGTGTTGAAGTGTTATAAATTTAAAAGGATGCATATTGTGATTGGCCAGAATCTTTTGCACCGCATAATAAGTTACGCCTAAATCATATGCTGCACTTTGGATGGAAGTTTGTGGATATGCGTGGAAATAGGCTAAAACGTTCACTATATTTTCTTCATTCGACGTTACAGGCCTTGGCAAACTTCGAGTTTCCCCCAGTTTTGAACCATAATAGATAAAATTATCTTGTATTCGCATAAACTTTTTTTCGTTCATTGGTTGCAATTCAGGATACATTTCATTGAATTTTCTACATGTTCTTGCTACAATTTTGTCACATTGTCCATGAAGAATAAATAGTGTCATTAAAACTTCATTTGAGTAACTATTTCGCTCCATCTTAACTTGTTTTCAAATAAATATTAAGTGGAAAATAGCAAATGAATCTTAAAACCTCGGCGTCTGTCAAACACAGTAAACAATTAAGCAATTGTCAAATCACCTGGCGTTCCATGACCAACTAATTCAAATTATGTGAAGATCATGTGTTTTTTAGTAATTATTGCGATTATTTCGAAAAGTTGACGAGTTAGGAATACCACTATGGTACATCAATTTGGAGGAAATATAATTGCCTTTCAGAATGTCAACTAATATACAGGGTGTCCTATTTGAAAAAATAAGGTTTTGGCCTTTTTTGTGTGTCACGTTAAAATCATCCATTTTAAACCGCCCTGTATAACATAAAATGAATTTATTCGGGTAGCTATTAAATACCAGGCTTTCCAAACTGTGGGAAAAACTTCAGCCTTCTATGGGTTTATATAGCAGCTAAATTAAAATTTTAGTGGGACCATTTTTCTGAGAAAAAAATAATTGAATAAGTATTATCTCGAAAACCGATCTAGATAGGTATAGAAAACTATTAATAAAAAATGATGATAAAGAAATTTGAATTCTAAAAACAAAATAATATACAGGGTGTCTTATTAAAAATAAGAAAGTTGTTAGTACTTTTTAGTAGAAGCGGCAATACCGTCAAAATAAAAATATTTTAGAAAGACAGGTCGTGCCCATTTATGGTAGTATCCAAATTTTCAGATTAATCCTATGTCCCGTTTTCCATAAACGTCTAACCTACCATCGACCGACAATGACCCTGTATATATATATATATATATATATATATATATATATATATATATATATATATATATATATATATATATATATATATATATATATATATATATATATATATATATATATATTGCCAAATATAGTCATAATAAAAAGTGTATAAGTTTGGCTCCGCTGCCTATGGGGAGTTTATTGATGGATCACTTTAAAAGAAAGACAGGCAGAAGCACGTCCGATAGATAATAAAAGAATTAAGATATTTCCGCCAAACGATATATGCTAATTTTTGTGTCGTTGAACCACACCCAATCGTCATAGACCGACTGCCTGAAGAAGATTTAAACAAATGTAAGATATTTAGAATTATTCGTTCTCTAATGGCGCATACTTGGGTAGTAAAACGATCGTCCAGTTCTTTTAAATGTGTTGTGATTTGGGTTTTCCAAGTATACTTAGAAATAGGAGTTCGAGTAGTTCATTCATCATTCTGATGACGCTAACTTTTTTAACGAAACGATCGTCAGGTCTGAAAGCTTGATTGTCATTAATTCGGTTCTCCAAATTATAGTTATTAGTGCTCATCACTAGGTTCCAATCTTTACTCACAATCTAAACGTTATGGAGCCTTGTCCAATACACGTATTTTATTTTCGTGTAATACTTTAAACAGAGAAGTATGTGCAGCGTATTGCATAAAATTAAAGGTACATTATTAATGAGATGACTAAACTTCGTTTGTAGGAAGTTTAAGTAGAAATATGAATATGATTTCCGATTGTTCCACACCAAACCTTAATCATGAATTCATGTTGGAAATGACGTTCTGCTGCTAAATGACTAACTACTTAACGTGAGAGAAAAATCGTGTTTTTTTTGACAAAAGCTGTAATTTACAAATGAGCTTGTACACATTGCAACGCAGTTTGCATTGGTCAAACTTCTAGAAGCCTTAACACCCGATATATAGCACATTGTTCTGCATTTACAAATTTACAAATAATCACGCAGCCAAATCTACATTTTCAAAACATAGGTGATACACAGCATAGGCGCACAGTTAGTAATTGCATAGGGTGACTATATTTTTGTAATAACTAGCGCAAACTCGACTTTTTGGAAGCTTTAGAGATAAAGAACCACATAACGACAACAAAGGCTTTGTTTTAAATGAGTAAACTGACTTGATGGATTCCCCTTCAGGGAATCTATTCTTTTCCAATAAATATATTAACCGAATACGTCTAACCGTACTAAAATGGCTATAATATTGTAATAAGTTTATATATATATATATATATATATATATATATATATATATATATATATATATATATATATATATATATATGTTAATAATTTCGTTGTGTAGAAGTTATTTCTATTGCTGTCATGTTATCTGGTTCTTTTATTATCATCACTGTGATTATGGTTATAATTGTTATGATTAGCTGATATGATTTAAGTTAAATATTGACATACATTACTTAGACATGTTAAACACCGCCTGTCATTTTTAACAACGTAGCATGGGATTTTTATTTATAGTTGTAACGGGTCTGTATTAATAAATTCAATTTTCTCCTGCCTGACGTTGCCGTAAACCAGCATCTGTGAAGCCAGATGAGGAGTCCATAATATATATATATATATATATATATATATATATATATATATATATATATATATATATATATATATATATATATTATGGGATGGTTTCACCAAGTAAGGGCAACAAAGATTAATAAACTACACTATATTATTATCACATGCCACAACTACACACATCGGAAAAGTCTAGGGATATTTTTAAAAATGCACGTATTTTTTTCTTGATATCATTTAAGAAGAAAACAAACAATATATGGTATATGTAAGTGTTTAATATTACATAAAATCAAATATTTTATTCCAAAAAACCTAGAAGGTTACCAATATATATATATATATATATATATATATATATATATATATATATATATATATATATATATATATATATATATATATATATATATCCTCAAACACACTATTTGAAGAATTTTTCAAAAACTTTCGAGCATGTGAGAAAAAAGTTTAATACAAAGTAAGACCTCCGCGTTGAGTAATTACAGCTCTACATCTATTGCTCATAGACAAAATGAGATTGTCAAGGTCTCCTTGTGGCAAACGTGCCCACTCTGCTCTGCTGTCAGAAGCTCCTGGAATGTAAACGCAATGTTGATGTTACCCATATGTGGAGTAATTCTTCGTTGAAGCATATCTCAGACATGCTCTATCGGATTCAGGTCCGGGGATTGTGCTGGTCATGGTAAAACTTCAATTCCTGCGTTATCCAACCAGTTGGTTACTATGCGTGAGGTATGTGGACGGGCATTATCATGCATTAGGCGGAAGTTTTGACGAACAGTGCCTGCAAATGTATGCACGATGGGTTGAATAATGGTATCCAGATATAGCTGAGCTGTTAGGAAGTGATTTGGAAAAACGAGTTCAGTTCTGCCGCCAATAATTATTCCGCCTCATGCCATTATTGTACCACCTCTGTATGTGTACACTTCCTGAATATGTTTTAAGCGTTCCGCATTTCCAGATCGTCTCCACGCCCTTATTCGACGATAATCTGGATGGAAACCAAACCTAGATTCGTCTGTGAGTAAAACCGTAGCCCAGTTATCTGCAGTCCAATTAATATAATCTTGACACCAGTCCAATCTTGCAGCGCGATTGACTCTGGGAATAGGTGGACATCTGAGTGGACGTCTACTAGAGTGGTTTGCTTCGTGAAGACGATGTCTTACAGTATCTCGGCTAATGGTTACATTATGACCGATTCCAAAATCAATTTGTTTCCTTTTTTGTATTATTTAAAAAGATCCCTAGACTTTTTCGACGTGTGTAAGTTTGAAGAAGCTACATTGTGGCGAAACAGCTATCATATGTGAAAATAATGTAATGGAAATCATTTCACTGAGTGAAGATTGAAACTTGTGATCAGCACTGATAGCACACTTGCAGAACCCAAATCACCACAACACATTTGAAAAAAACCTGACGATCGTTTCACTAACCAAGTTAGCGTCATCAGAGGATGAATAATTCTCAAAATTATTATTGATATATCTGAGAATATATCTGAAGATATCTGAGAATTATTCATCCTGTGATGACGCTAACTTGGTTAGTGAAACGATAGTCAGGGTTTTTAAATATGTTGTGGTGATTTGGGTTCTCCAAGTGTGCTTATCAAATCATTTATAATATGTTTTTCTAAATACAATTTTGAAAATTTTCTGTATAGGCATTTTTTTCTAATTTGCTACAATTTTAATTTTAATGAAAACACCATAGATATTCGGTAAATTGATACAGTATTCAATATAATTGACTTACATTTTTGAAGTGATCTGATTTATGTTCAGAATTCAAGATGGAATATATTTAAAAAGCATCCTGTATATACTACCCTATAATTACTATTATAATAAACACATACCTCACTTAGTAACTTCTTTTTCTCTTCGGTGTAATCTTTTAAGTTTTGCGAAGCTATGTGATATTGCGATTTAAGAGGTTCCGGAGCATTATCCCACTTTGATCTTTTCCTGATGAAACTGTTGGACTTTTTTACTGACAGCTTGTTTTTAGTTTTTTCCTGAAAGTAATAAGAGAAGAGTTTTAAGAACGTTGTCAGTTAATGCTTCTTTGCACAAACATGAAAGAAAAAGACATTGTGAGTCAGTTCTATTTACATGATATTATATACAGGTGAATTAACGATTGAATAAAGTAAGTTTGTCGTTTATTGGCAAACTTTTTAAATGAAATGTTTATATAATATGATATGGTTACAAAGTATGCATATTTTAAAATTATTTCGGACTGTACAGAGTGTGCCAAAAAAGCAGGGCAGTACAAAATTTGTATTTACTTATGGAACATCTGTAGATTATTTGATTTTTGAATTGTACGTGTAATTCTAGAGGTTTTTTTATGATAGGTTTGACACACAGGGTTCTTTAAATGACGACGCAACATAAGGATTTAAATCCAAATTTGCAAATGCTCAAATATTGCCTTCCCTGGTTATTTTATTATTTAAAATTGTATTGGACTTTTTAAAACCATGTGAGTGTGGACGTGCCGCCACCTGGTTGTGGAACCAACTGGTATGTTGTCACGCCAGCTCCAAATAACACAAAGGGTTAAAAAAAATAGAGACTGTATACAACTAACTGTCGTGATAACATACTACTTGGTTCCGCAACTAGGTGACGGCACGTCCACCACTCACTTGGTGTTGAAAGGCTGGCTACTATAGCCGTATTACTTTATATGTGTATTTTTGCTGCAATTAGTATGCCGTACTGAAGATCTCTAATGAGAGCGAAACCGGTCTACGGTTCTAATTGTTGTGAGAATGCATCTAGCCTTACATACTTTGTCCCTATATTAGGGTAGAAATGGGACAGGGCTAACAATTTACTAAATTGTTAGTTAGTTGTATACAGTCTCTACTTTTTTAACACTTTGTGTTATTTGGAGCTGGCGAGACAACATACTACTTGGTTCCGCGACTAGGTGGCGGCACGTCCACCACTCACTTCGTGTTGAAAGGTTGGCTACTATAGCCATATTACTTTATAGGTGTATTTTTGCTGCAATTAGTATGCCGTACTGAAGAGGTCTAATGAGAGCGAAACCGGTCTACGGTTCTAATTGTTGCGAGAATGCATCTAGCCTTGGACTTTTTTTAAAAGCATTACATTAGAAGACTATTCCACTACTTGTTTTATATTTAACATCATATTTTTGAAAAAAAAACATCAAATCATCTGAACAAAAACTCTGGACGCAGCAAGTGCGTTATGGTAGTGAATTTTCATAAAAATGTTTCTAATAGCAAATATGTTTTTTTAAGAAAGCAGGCACCAAATTTGGTTACCAGTATAATTTATATATTAGAAACAATGTACCATATTTCATCAAAATAACTTTATTGTTTCAAAATGTACAAAAATTTCCGAAAGTAAACTTAAATTTTTCCCGAAAAAACTGGTATTCTGGTCAACCTTATAGGTTAATAGCAAATTGATTCACAATTTGAAGCATTTAATGAAAATTCGCTACCATAACGCACTTGCTGCGTCCCGAATTTCTTTTCTTACAAAGATGTATTATATTTCGATGGAAAATACAAAAATGCAATAACATAGGGCGTGTTCGATTAAAAAATTCACTAAAAAAAAAGAAAATTTGAATCACCAACGACTTATGGGCCACCCTGTAATTGTGGAAATATTTTTTAAGATGTAGCTTAAGACACCCTACAATTAATGTATACAACTTTTTTTCGTAACTTGAATAATAACGGAAATATTGCGCTTTAATGATTTTTTAAGATAATTCGACAAAAATGATATACCATTAAACGATAAACTCTATAGCCAACACTACTGCTAAAGTATCAGAGAAAGGGTCTATTTGAAATGAATTTTCTGGGAATATTTTAGTAAAATGAAGGACACTGACGATTGAAACTAAGAGCTCAGGCTTTGTAAAACATTATTCTTGAGACATTTTCCTTCCATAGATCATATTAATTTCAGGTTCATTGCCTAAATATTAACAATTTTGACGTTTAAAATCGCGACTTTGACGTTTTGAGGAAAACCCAAATTTATTTTTCTTTAAATGCCTGTAACTTTTTTGTCCTTTAACCGACAGCGCTAAATTTTGGTAGGTAGCTTACATATAACGATATAAACCCGTGTACCAAATCTTTGCCCTTACTTTGTTAATTCCGGAGATATAAATTTTTTTCGATTTTTTTCGAAAAAAAAAACATTTTTCGGGAAAACCTCGGCGGATTTTCCTGGATAACGAACTTATCCAAGCCACTCGCGAAAGGAAGGTACTCACCAAATTTTATCAAAATCGGTCCATTATTTTTTTAGTTATAGGTGTGACACATAAATATATAAACATATATATATATATATATATATATATATATATATATATATATATATATATATATATATATATATAAACATATAAAGTCTGAAACCGACCTCGGATTTGGATTCCAGGGGTCCTAAATAGCGCTCATTTGAAGAAATTTTTTCAAAATTCTAAAGTCGAGATCTCCTCATTAGTGAATTTTTTTTAAGAAAAATTCACTAAAACAGGAGTTTCATTCTGAAAATCAAGTACTCTACGCAAAGAAAGCTTCGAATGTCAAAACTAGAATAACTACAAATGTCAAATTAAAAGATTTGTAATTTTCATGATTTCTTGTTAATATCACCAACCTTCTCACAATCAATGAAGAAAAAGTTCAAATTATAAAATTATACTTTTCAGGTAACAGTTTGGAAAAAAAGGACCATCAATCGGTAAGTGATAAACCCTTATCTTCTGGTATTCATGAAAATATAAATAATGAAAACCGGGTTACTGACCTCGATAATAAATACTGTCCAACAGATATCGGACCTTACATTGTTTATGTTGATCATAAAAGTGAGAATTTCGGAAGACTTTTTCCTATAAAAGTTGGTTATTATATACGAATCAATCAAGGTTACAAGAGATCAATTGTAGACATAAGTTGCCCGGCATATTTGGGATAATAATCACCACGTAGATAAGGAGAATCCCAAATTAATAAAATATGTTAGACAACCAGGACAACTAAACGCTTTCGAAAGTATATATATATATATATATATATATATATATATATATATATATATATATATATATATATAATAACAGGGTTGAGGTAATACTCAATTCATATATTGCACAATACCAATCGATCAATGTTAGATCTGAATTTTCAATTTAAATTTTGATTTCACGCTTCTGTCTTTTTGTGTTAATTTAAAAATAAACTTAGAGACTAAGTGCTTGTTCTTCTTCTCAATATTGTTTTTTTTTTTAATATTCATGTGAAAAATAAAATAAAATAGTGCAAGAGACTTATAGCGGCTTTTTTTAAAATTATAATACAATTTTACTCTAAAATAACCAGGGAAGCCAATATTTGAGTATTTAAATTTTTGCATCCAAATCCCTATCGTCGGTTGAAGAACCTGTACATACAGTGTGGCGCATTGAAAACAAAACAGACCGATTTGCGCACAGAGAAAATTTTTTTTTAAGAAACGCTGAAACACGTCAATTTTATTATTGAGGGGGACATGTTTTGACATAAAACTCAACTTTATCACATCAACCCCTTAAGGGTGGTGATAACAACCCTTATATTTTAAATAGGGAACATGGGTCGAGTGTTACACCATTTGAAAGCTCTTTCTTTTCTGAATTCAGTACACTAATTTTTTTGGAAGTTTTATCAACTCGTTCAAAAATTATTCACAGTTCGAGTTGCAAGAACGTATTTCATTCATTGTGATAAGAAATTCACTAATTGGTCAATTTTTCGTTAAAAAAACTAAAGAACACAACCAAACGTTCAAAAATGTTTATTCAGTTAAGTAAGTGTTCAAATTGTTGACCACCAGCTTCCATACAAAAGTACAAATTTTGTTCAAAACGAGCTCTGACATTCTGGAGCATTTGTGGAGTTATAAGACGGCATTCTTTAACAATGCGTCGTCGTAATTATTCCATAGACTCCGATTCTGTTGCGAAAATTCTACTCTTTAAATGGCCCCATAGAAAGAAGTTTAAGGAGTTAAATCCGGTGATTTCGGGGGCCACTCAATAACACCTCTATACGCCCAATCCAATGCTCTGGAAACTCTCTGTTGAAAAAATCCCTAACACGTTGTGAAAAACGCGGAGGAGCTCCATCTTGTTGAAAAACGAACTTATTTTCTTGATAGCTACCATCATTTTCAACAATGTCAATTAGTAGAGCGTAAACGATATCTTCTAGTAACTCCAAATACGTTTCGCCACTCAAATTGCCATCAAGAAAAATTGGTCCGATTAAACGGTCTCCAAAAATGCCAGTCCAGACATTCAATTTCTGTGGAGTTTGAGTGTGGACTTCGGGAAAATTTCTTGGATTGTTATCTGCCCAATAACGACAATTATGACGATTGACTGTAGAGTTTAATAAAAACGTACACTCGTCTGAAAAACAGATATTGAACAGAAAGTTCCCGTTATCAGCTATTCGTGCAGTCATAACTTCACAAAACTCCAGCCGCCGATTAAAATCATCTTCATTCGGTTGTTGTACAAGATGAATTTTATACGGGTGAAATTTATTATGCTTCAATATTCGCTGAATAGTTCCTCTTTTGATGTTTGAAACAGTAGCCAAATTTCTCGTGCTCAAAGTTGGGTCTGCAGCAATTTGTCCTAAAACTTCAATCTCATTTCTCACCGGAAATTCAAGTTCAGAATCCCGTTTGTTGTTGGCTACTGAACCACTTTGTCGAAACTTTGCGACTAACTCCAAAATGTATTTTCTGTTAACATGTCTGTTCGGATGTCGTTCATTAAACAAATTTGCGGTACGGTTGGCACAGTCATAGTTTTTGAAAAAAAGAGTAATTATTTCAACTCTTTCTTCTACAGAATACACCATTGTGAAATTAATTTTCGGTACTACTATCAAGTATCAAACCGACCGATAAACTGAAATAATTAACCGCATTTCTCTCATTCCGATAAGAAATGTTCTGAGAGTCAATTTTTTGTTTACAAACCAACAAAACTTTGACTATCAGCACATTTCTGATCATAATGAGTGAAATGCGTTTTTGCATCTTCAACTGTGAATAATTTTTAAACGAGTTAATAAAACTTCCAAAAAAATTTGTGTGCTGAATTTAGAAAAGAAATAGTCTCAAATGATGTAACACTCGACCCATGTTCCCTATTTAAAATATAAGGATTGTTATCACCACCCTTAAGGGGTTGATGTGACAAAGTTGAGTTTTATGTCTAAACATGCCCCCCTCAATATTAAAATTGACGTGTTTCAGCGTTTCTTAAAAAAATTCTCTGGACGCAAATCGGTCTGTTTCGTTTTCAATGCGCCACCCTATATGTAAAACTGATGCTGCTGAGCAATACATGATTTATCAATAGCGCCAACTTATACTGATAAATTATGTACTGCTTATGCGTATTTGCCATAATAATCACCATATTTGGGATAATAATCACCATGTCGGAGAAAATACTAGTTGTCTAAACGAAAAAAACTTATGAAAGGTTTTCATAAATTTAGTCATCATATTTTGGCGTCGAGGATACCTAGTCCAAAAATTTTTAAATATTATTTGATAAGTACAATTTTGAGAACCCAATTCATCACAATAAAGTTTTCAGGCGGAGGTCGGAAAACTGCATTGCGATGAATTGGGTTCTCCAAATTGTACTTATCAGTGCTCATCACAGGTACCAGTCTTTACTCAATGTCTTACTTGATAACATAAATCCTTTTTCACAACCGTGTAGCAAAAAGAAAAAAAATTGTATTATTTTTCAAGATGTAAAAATGTTCTTACCTTTCGTCTTCGCTCCCACTGTGCCTTAATTTCACATACTTCCCTCTTAATATTTTCAAATTCCATTTCGGTAGCCAATTCCCTGGTCTTCGCAAATATTAATTCTTCTTGTATTTTAGCTACTGTATCTGGAGTTATCCTTTTCATAGTTTCGATATCTTTCTCTAATTCAGTTACCGTATTTCTTAACTCATGTATTGTTGCTTCATTTTCTGCAGTTTTCAGTCGGTATTCAATTAGTTCATCTTGGAGACATTTCTCCATTTCTTTCTTGAAACCTAGTTTTTCATTCAAATACTTGGCGTGATTAAAAGAACTTTTGGTAGTAGAGCTCTAAAAAAAAATCAATGTTGAGATGATTATTATATCTGCGCTTTTTTAAAACAATTAACCATATTGAGGAATGTAATTGTCCAGTAAAATGTTTTTGTTAAAAATGATGAGCAAATAGAAGTGAGTAACCGGTTGCAGAGAAATACAGTGCTATTTTGAAGCCACAGAAAAAGTTTACACGTCGGTATAAAATATGGTTTCACTTAACTAGGACAACAAGAATCATTTAAAAATAAAACGCTTATCAATTTCACATGCCTATTTCTTAGAAAACAGTTTGCGATCATTTTTTAACAAATTTTTATTAGGAAAAATCCTTCGGAAAAACTTTCATAAAGGAGCTCAGATTAGGGCCCCGAGAACCCATATTTAGGATCGGTTAAAAGTATATATATATATATATATATATATATATATATATATATATATATATATATATATATATATATATATATATTATTGATTAGAAATGTGTTGGTATATTATGTATTGTCTTTTATTGTATATATTAGGTGTATGTAAGTTTGTTTATATTGTATTTAATTTAAATTAGATATGTAAATATGTGACTGTTTTTATTTGTTTTTTTTAATTTCAACAACACACCACGAGGGCTTACAGCCTAAATACTATCGTACCGTGGGTGTTGACAAGGAGGAAAGAGGCAGCTTGTTAATTCTGGACTTGGAGGTTCGGAGGAGAAGGAAAAACATGTGCCGGTAAGGAATTCCACAACCTGGAAGTCCTCGGGACAAAAGAGCGGGCATAACAAGATGTTCTAAGTCTGGTGACCTGGACAGTAAAAGGGTGCATTCGCTCTGTTCCCCTGGTAGATCTGTTGGGGGCAGCAGGTGGGGTAACTATGGAGGAAAGCTCCTCTGAGCAGTGCCCGTGCAGATATCTATATATATAGAGAAAGAGAGGTCACCAACGGCACGTCGGTGGGCAAGGGATGGCAGCCTTTGGGTGAGGGTAGGGTCACCGATGAGACATATAGCTCTATTTTGAATGGAGTCCAGGATAGCGAGTGTAGAAGCGGCACCCCAGATGTGGGTATATATATATATATATATATATATATATATATATATATATATATATATATATATATATATATATATATATATATATATATATATATATCTTCCAAATGTTGCTGCAATTGTGCACTGGTTGCCTGTTGTGACTCCGTGTATTTTTGCATCTATATCCAGAGTGTTTCCATCTTCACCTGGCTAATAAGCTTGAAACACGTGTATGCGGTTGTCTCCTTGCGGCTTTGCCTTAACCCTTCTCCTTATATAGTACAGAAATGCCGTGTTATAAATCCTGTTATGGTTAATATAACTTCCTGGGCTCCAAATGCTCACGCAGGTGATTGCTTTGCCTCCGTGGCTTTTTTGGTTGTTTCCCTCGGATTGGGATGTTGCTGCAATTGTGCACTGGTTGCCTGTTGTGACTCCGTGTATTTTTGCATCTTCATCCAGAGTGTTCCCATCTTCACCTGGCTATACCGTACTGATGATGGCTAATAAGCTTGAAACACGTGTATGCGGTTGTTCTCCTTGCGGCTTTGCCCTTAACCCTTCTCCTTGTATAGTACAGAAATGCCGTGTTATAAATCATGTTATAGTATATATATATATATATATATATATATATATATATATATATATATATATATATATATATATATATATATATACACATATATATATATATATATATATATATATATATATATATATATATATATATATCTTTTGGAATGTTGCACTACACTGTAATCACTTATAAATATACACTTTATTTGTTTGCTGTACTTTTTGTGATATTTTATTGGTTTACGTGGACTGCAGTTTCGAACCGTCCCGATTCATAATCAGCACACTACTGACTGTGATCGCTCCTGTGTGGTCTACGTCAAAGTTGGGTCTGCAGCAATTTGTCCTAAAACTTCAATCTCATTTCTCACCGGAAATTCAAGTTCAGAATCCCGTTTGTTGTTGGCTACTGAACTACTTTGTCGAAACTTTGCGACTAACTCCAAAATGTATTTTCTGTTAACATGTCTGTTCGGATGTCGTTCATTAAACAAATTTGCGGTACGGTTGGCACAGTCATCGTTTTTGAAAAAAAGAGTAATTATTTCAACTTTTTCTTCTACAGAATACACCATTGTGAAATTAATTTTCGGTACTACTATCAAGTATGAGATTGTACGAAGCGCCTGCGCGTTGGGCTTCTATTGGTCGGTTTACTGTTCTCTGATTGGTTGTGCCTTCGGACTGTGTCGTGTGTACCGGTCTCCTGTCTTCAAACTCAAGACGTTTTTTGTTGGAAAATTGTAGGCTATACTCACTTTTGCGGCATATTTTTGTCATATTTTACACATTTTCGGGGGCCGTTCGTTTTATATGAAGCTAAAGAAGGGTGTATTTTACTATTCTAATTCATTTTCACATAGTTAGTGCACCCCCTTAACTGTTTATGTGTCTCTGAAAATTACCCTTCTTTTCATCCTATAAGTTGAAATTGACATTAAGTTGGCTTTATATGTCAAATGTCAATTTCAACTTACAGGATGAAAAGAAGAGTAATTTTCAGAAACACATAAACAGGTAACGGGGTGCACTATGTGTGAAAATGAATTATAATAGTGGAATTCACCCTTCTTTAGCTTGATATGAAACGAACGGCCCCCGAAAATGTGTAAAACATGTCGCAAACGTGAGTATAACCTACAATTTTCCAGCAAAAAATTCCAAATAATACCATTAGTTGGCATTTGCCCTAATTTTTATTGTGATTTTCGTCATCAACACCATAAAATACGTCTATATGCAAAATTTCATAAAAATCTGACATGCGCTTCGAAAGTAAACGTTTACCAAAACTATATACCAGAATCTATATTTTTATGTTAAAAGAGAAAAAAAAGTTATAAAAAATATTTGGTGCCAGATCTTTTGTGTGAAAAATCACTACGATAACACACTTGCTGCGTCCACACTTTTATTTAATTATTATATAAGATTGTTGTGCCACAATAACAAAAAAACATCAAAACGACGTAACTAATCTGGTATGACAAATGCCCATATACAGCAAATAGAAAGAACAGCTGCCAAACCAAATTTTAAAGTAGAAACTAGCAGAAAAGCCAAGACAAAGAAGACCAAGCGAAAGCTGACCGTCCACCAAGTCTTCACGTCCCCACAATACTCCCAGGCCAAGACAAGGAAGACCAAAAGAAAGCTGATCCAGACGTCCGCCAACTCATCACGTCTCATCAACACTCCCAATTGTCACCGAATTCTCCCAAGGAAGCATCGAAATAAAAATTAAAAGGCAAAGAGTAAGGCTATGCGCACAGGAACCCAGATTTTAAAGATTAATTAATAGCGAAATGTTTCACATATTGGGGGATATATTTTTTTTAATTCCAAAAAAAAGGGTAACTGCCACATTTTAGATATGGACACAAGCCAAAAACAATATAGCTAGCTAATAATCCATCATAAAGACGACACATACACATTATAATATAAGAACTACAATACTAGGTCGAACATTAGCAGAACAAAAGATTGCAAAATATTGATATTAAGGTTTGCTCAAATACTCAATAATCGCTCTAATTGATGTGTCTACAAGTACTACCAAATCTAAGGTTCCTTTTCCTTTCCTTCCACTAAGTGCTAGAAGTTACCGGGGTAGAAAACAGTGCGGAGTTTCAGAAATTTGTAAGCAAGGAGAGCGATCGCCCTATTCTCAAATTTAATTCAAGTTTTAATACCGTGGGAATGAAAAAAGTGTAAGGATACATGACCGTACTAGGCACATATTATAAAAGCGTAAAATTTTCGAAAAATCGTAACTATGTAACTCTAAGAGAAGAAAGCACAAGGTAAGAAAATTACTAACGTGTATTTGTACGTAACTTTAAGCTCTTCCTTTAAACAGACATTCCTACTTACGTTTTCTTTTAGTATATGAAGTAAGGATTCATTTGCCTCTTCTGCAATGGTTATGGCTTTCATCTTTTCAAAACAAGAACTTTTTTCCTCATTCAGCTCTTTTCTTAATATAATAGCGCTTTCCAAACTTTCAGCCCGTGTCACCTGTGTTGCTATTATTCTATTGGCGATCTCCGTGCATTCTTGTTGCAGCTGATCATGAGTAGTCTTTAACTGCAAGTTTCTTTTTCGGACCCTCTGAAAAAGATATTTCGTTTAAATGTTAAAGTAAAATCAATTTAGGTATATATATATATATATATATATATATATATATATATATATATATATATATATATATATATATATATAATAGGTTAATAAATTTGGTACAAATTATAAGCACCTAAATGATAGAATTGATTGGAAGTTTCAGATAAAATAAAAACTGGTTTTAAAACTTTATTGTCTTAAAGTGTCAAATTATTAAGTATGACATATGTGATGTATTTTTAGTGACAACCATTTAAAAATTGTGTCATTATACAGCGTGTAATAGCCAAATGGGTAAAAGTTAACTTTCTACACATGCGTTCGATTCTTGTGAAATTTTGTATACAGACGTGTCTTAGGGTATAAATGACGAAAATCACGAAAATCACAGCAAGAACGAGGACAGAAGCAAACTTTTGGAGTTATTTAGATTATTTTGTAAGAAAAGTACTCACTTTTGCGGCATGTTTTGGAGCATATCTCGCTTCACATAACCGATCTAAATATACTCATATAATGCTTTAGTGCCTTATTCCATTGAACATATTCACTATTCACGGTTTTCACGTTTCGTTTTAAAAAAAATTATTACTATATAACTTTTGATTTTTGCAATTAAGTTAGAAATCAAAATATATGATATAAAGTTGGTTTTATATGTAAAATGCCAACATCAACTTAGGATCGATTATCGATGAAAAGAAGAGAAATCTGCAGAGACACGTAAACAGTATAGGATGTGCACTATATATATATATATATATATATATATATATATATATATATATATATATATATATATATATATATATATATATATATATATATATATATATATATATGAACATTTATTATAGTAGAGGAGTACACCCTTCTTTAGCTTGATATAAAACGAACGATCGCCGAAAATGTGTAACATATGACAAAAACATGCAGAAGATATCCAAATAACTTCAAAAGTTAGCTTCTGCCCTCATTTTTATTCATATCATCTAAATACTAAAACACCTATGTACACAAAATTTCATAAGAACCGAACACATTTACGGAAACCTTTACCAACAAATGACATCTAGCAACGCAAAGCCTTTACCCCTACATTGAACCCCCTTTGAGTCACAGCTATAACACCGAAATGTTTAAATAGGAAGTAGGGGCTTGTGGTGCCACATTTGAAAGATTTCTTGATTCGCTATTCAAGAAAGTGGTGGTTTTAAAGTTTATTGAAAAAATTAACAGTAAAAACAAGAAATTCATTTGAATGATGAACTTCCATACAACACACTAAAAATTAATAACGAATCGCGTTTCATTCTTAATAATGAGAAAGCAAGCAAAAAAAAATTACAATGTCTTTTTTGGACGGTATCAATTAAAAAGAACACATAAAAAGTTATCAACATTCTTCATAGTTGCCAATGTTAGTTTTGGTTAAACGCCTTAGAGACTTGCGGTGTGATTGTAACCATATGACTTGAAAGATTTCTTAATTCGCTATTCAAAAAAGTAATGGTATTAAAATTGATTGAAAAAATTAACAGTAAAAAGAAGAAATTCATCTGAATGATGAACTTCACTACAACACACTAAAAAATTAATAACTAATCGCGTTTCATTCTTAATAATGAGAAAGCAAGCAAAAAAATGTCAATGTCTTTTTTGGACGGTATCAATTAAAAAGAAGACATAAAAATTTATCAACATTCTTCATAGTTCCCAATGTTAGTTTTGGTTAAAGGCATTAGAAACTTTCTGTGGGATTGTGACCCTATGACAGTAGTTGTATTTTGTTAACTGCAATTTAGAAACATGGTTTATTAAACAGAAATGCATAAAATAACAATTTACATATTGATTGGTTACGGAGATAAAACACGATCACAGATTGAAGTTGATCGCCTATTTAAAAAAACATTTCCAAATTTGTCGCCTATATCCCAAAGGACAATTAGTAAAATTGAAAAGTAATTTCTAGAGATTGGACATGTAAGGCAAATACAAAAAAAATAATGATACCAAATTGGATGCAATGCTTGAGTTTGAGGAAAACTCACATACTTCGAGACGACAAGCTGCTACAATATTGGATGTTAGCCATTTATCGATAAGTCGAATATTAAAATAAAATAAAATGCATGCCTATAAATTGATACAAACTCAGGAACCCATGGAAGACGATTTTGATAGAAGAACATCTTTTTGGAAACTTTTGATAACAGTATTATCCAACTAGAACATGTTTTGTGTTCTGGTGATTGCAGTTTTACACTTAACAGCCAAGCTAATCGTCAAAATTGTCGCTACTGGTCTAAAAGAAATAACACTAGATGACAGGTAAATATATGCAATACCCTAGAGAAGTAATGTTTGGGCAGGAGTAGTTGGAAACTATGTCATTGGTCCCCTTTTATTGATGGCAATTTGAATGGGGCATTTGAATATTTAGCAGTTCTCCAAAGTAATGTCATGCCAACTTTGGCAAACTTATATCCTGATCGAACGAATCCAAAAGTTTGAGCGAATGTGATATGGTTTCAGCAGGATGGGGCACCAACTTATTACCAAATCAATGTCCAGTATTACCTCGACTTAATATTTCCAAATCGGTGGATATGGAGGCGAGAATCGTTAGAATGGCCACCACGATCACTCGATCTTACGCTATTAGACTCCTTCTTATGGGGATATGTGAAAAATATGGTATACAAACTAAACCACGAGATTTTGTGACTCAAGAACAAGAATAACGATTGCGATGAGGTCGGTCACGCCTCAGATGTTGATTAACGGTAGAACGCATTTTGATTTACGATTAGGATGCTGCTAAGACGTTCAAGGCATGCATTTTGAACATCTACTACATAAATATTTGATTTTTTTCATTAACAAGAAGTAAGCGCTATTAGTTATTAATTTCTTAGTGTGTTGTAGCGAAGTTCGTGAATAAGATGAATTACATTTTTTTACTGTTAATTTTTGCAATAAATTTTAAAACCATAGCATTTTTGAATAAAGAATTAAAGTGGACTTTCAAATGAGGTATCACAAGCCCCTACTTCCTATTTAAATATTTGGGTTTGCAACTGTCACTAGAAGGGTGGTGAAGTTTTCACATTGCAGTATGTAATTTTTAATCTAAAATTGATGTTTTTCGGGACTTTTTATCAGTATGCACAATAATTGAGATATTGAACCATTTGGCTGTTCCACACCGTATACAACACAGTCAGTGTTTACGAAACTTTTGAAACCCGAATCCTTTTAGATAATAATTTGGTTTGCGACCTCTTTTTTTACTGTTTTTTTTATTTGTAGAAAATAAAACAACAGCCATGATAAATGGCGTCAACCGTCCTCTTGGCAACTGTCAAGACCGGCAAGCAACGACACAAGGCACTAAATACAGACTAACAAACACATATCTAACACACGTAACTTTTACACTGCGACGTTCTTCTTTCTTTCATATTTACTTCAACAGTATCGAAGTTCCTCGAGCAGATCAAGCCAGATACCTGTGCCTACATAGACAAACGTCTTACTTGAAAACAACACATATTAAAGAAAAAAATGGACATGGACTTGAACATAAAAAAAGTTGTATTGGCTGCTTCGTAAGAAATTGCCGCTGTCCTCGGAAAACAAGATATTTATCTACAAAGCCATAATCAAATCAATATAGACCTATGGCGTGGAGACATGGGGATCCACAAAGCTATCAAACATAAATGTTATTTAGCGATTCCAAACCAAAGCCATTTGCATTATGACAAACGTACCTTGGTATGTTAGCAACAAAAGTTTACATATATATTTAAACATACGATTCGTAACCGAAGAAGTCTCCCAAAAAGCTCACAAACATCGACACAAACTTGAAGCACATTCAAATGAAGCGACAAGACACATGTTTGTAAATCAAGAGCGTAGAAGGTTAAAAACTCGGGACGCAGCAAGTGCGTTATGGTAGTGAATTTTTATTAAATGCTTCAAATTTAAATAACTCAATTTTCTATAAACTTAGAGAGTTTAATTTCAATACGTAGTAAGGTTTTTCCTAAGGCAAGATATCCACAAAATTTCATTAAAATAACTTTGTAATTTTCGGAGAAAAAAATTTTTTTCGAAAGAAAATTTAAAATTTGAGTAACTCAATTTTCTCTAAACTTAGAAAGTTGAATTTTGGTACGTAGTAAGGTTGAGGCAACATATATAGTAAATTTCATTGAAACAGCTTTGTTACTTTCGGAGAAAACAATTTTTTTCGAAAGAAAACTCAAAATTTTTCCGGAAAACCCCATCTGATTTTTCTGGATAACGAACTCATCCAAGCCATTAATAAAAGACAGGCACTTTCCAAGTTTCATCGAAATCGGTTAATTATTTTTTGAGTTATCATATATATATATATATATATATATATATATATATATATATATATATATATATATATATATATATATATATATATATATATATATATATATATATATATATATATAAACATATAAAAATTAAACCTATTTACAAATGAATTTTAATAAGATATTATGCTGTGACAATACCTCTCTCAAGCACCCTAAAATATAATCAAAATGTGCACAGTTATATATGTTTTATTTCTTTTTCCCTTGTCTTAATACACTACATATTTTATGACAATCGATTTAATTTACTTATTTGATTTCATAAATAGTCGGTTAATAGTGACTTGGAATGAAGCAGACACCACATCTTCAAACATATTAAGAGAATATGAGTAAATCAACAGCAACTGGGAATGAATTCGGTCAGTCGCCCAGCCACGTGGTTAAAAAACACTGTTTGTATGATGGTTACAACTCTAGATCTAAATAAAAGGACTGTAACAGCGGCAGAAGCAGAAGTCAATGGAAGGTTGATGAATGAACCAACAGCAACCACATACTTATGATTTAAACATGTTTCAAATTTGAATAGCTCAATTTTCTGTAACCCTAGAAAGCTGAATTTTGGCACATAGTTAGGTATTTCCCAAAGCAATATGTAGACCAAATTTTATCGAAATTTTCGGAAAAAAAATTTTTTTTGAAAGAAAACTCAAAATTTTCCCGGAAAACCCCGTCCGATTTTCCTGGCCAACGAACTCATCCAAGCCATTAATAAAAGAAAGGCACTTGCCGAGTTTCATCTAAATCGGTTAATTATTTTTTGAGTTATCAGAGGGATACATATATATATATATATATATATATATATATATATATATATATATATATATATATATATATATATATATATATAAGCATATAAAAATTCAAACTGACCCGGATATGGGTTCTAGGGGTCCTAATTCGCGCTCATTTGAAAGAATTTTTGCAAAGTCTCACCATCGATACCTCTCTATTAGTGAATTTTTTAAATAAAAATTCACTAAAAGAGTCTTCATTAAAGTGCTGAGAACATAAATAAGAATATTTCGGCAGCGTATCCGTTTTTATACTTAAGGCTGCGCACCATTTTTCTCTCATTTCTTTAATAGATGGAAACCTAAAAATAGTGCCAAACTGACGTGCCGCCGCTGAAAATAGCAAATAGCAAGGTACTTACGTATGCAGAGACACCGTTGCCACATCCCCAGGTAATCTTCTACAAACAATACACCTTTTCACCATTTTGCCAAAACAAAACTCAAAATCTTTATTGCCAATCAAGGTAACACATAAAAATAAACTCTCAGTATACTTGCATACTATTCACAGACAAATACAAGCCACAACTGAGGATTAATAAAAATCTAGATACTTCACATGCAGCAGGAAAACGATTTAAAATAATGGGCTGAGTTTTCTGGTTATATTTACATAAAGAAGGGAGAAACCAAGGAAAATATATGTTAGTACATCTTTACATTCATAAATAAGCCCTAATGAAAGTGTAATGTCTTAAGTGACAGAAAAGTAATAAATTTGTCATCCTCAATGACTTCCTTGTCATCATATTCGGCGATTTAAGGATGAATTATTACATAGCGGCAACGCGTTAGCCACCACCCAATCAGAGCAGAGGACCGATGTAAACATAGAGTCCCTTGAATGTTGGCTTCAAACAATTCGGCTGTGTGCCCAGTCTATTCGTATATAGATAGTCAATGGTTACAACTCTAGCTCTAAATAAAAGGACTGTAACAGCGGCAGAAGCAGAAGTCAATGGAAGGTTTGTGTATTCGGGAAACTATTCACTATTAATAACAACAATTGACTAAAAACGCTGCGAGTTGTAAGGCAAAAATAATTATACTACAAAGGTTATAAATGATAATACATTACAATAGGGTTATATATAATCGTAAATGCTTCCAATGATTAACAATCAGTGAATTCAGTATTATTGACATTTCTCGGAAACTTACAAATGAATCTCATGAGTCAATAAGAAAAGCATTGACTAACCAACAGCAACCAGATACTTATGATTTAAACATGTTTCAAATTTGAATAGCTCAATTTTCTGTAACCCTAGAAAGCTGAATTTTGGCACATAGTTAGGTATTTCCCAAAGCAATATGTAGACCAAATTTTATCGAAATTTTCGGAAAAAAAAAATTTTTTGAAAGAAAACTCAAAATTTTCCCGGAAAACCCCGTCCGATTTTCCTGGCCAACGAACTCATCCAAGCCATTAATAAAAGAAAGGCACTTGCCGAGTTTCATCTAAATCGGTTAATTATTTTTTGAGTTATCAGACGGATACATATATATATATATATATATATATATATATATATATATATATATATATATATATATATATATATATATATATATATATATATATATATATATATATATATATATATATATATATATATATATATATATATATATATATATATATATATATATATATATATATATATAAGCATATAAAAATTCAAACTGACCCCGGATATGGGTTCTAGGGGTCCTAATTCGCGCTCATTTGAAAGAATTTTTGCAAAGTCTCACCATCGATACCTCTCTATTAGTGAATTTTTTTAATAAAAATTCACTAAAAAGAAGATGGCCCTCAGATCAGTCAAGTGATGAAATGTCAAATGACCCAGGCGGTCGGCACCCTCACTTTGGCAACAACCGTCCTAAATAACGGAATTAACCTTCACAGCACCTTGAGATTAAACGCAATGGTATTTCACCGGCTAGCCGGGCCTCTTGGCTGTCCGTCACCGAATAAGTAAGTTTTTTGTCAATTTCTAATATTTTCACACACATAAGCAAGCTCACATTTGCATTTTCCACAGCAAAAAGTGTATATAAGGTGTTTACAATAGTCTATCTAACATTCTTCACAAGTATTCTGCTTCAGAAGGACTAACTAGAGCGATTGTAAATTTTCTTATATTTTGGTAAATTTACTTTAAATTTGTAATTTGTTAAGGGTGTTTTCTTCTTCTTTACTTAAATTAGTTTATTTTTTATTTTTTGGATGCATAATCTGATCTTGACTCTTACATCAAATAGTAAATACACAAACTATAAAATTTAAGACAAGGAAAACCAAAAGCATCATTACTTTTGATTTCAACGTAAAATATTTGCTATGCTACGACGGCGTTCTGGGGTCACATTAAAAAATTATTTTCTAATAATTCTGAGATAAAAAAGTCCGAATTCTGAGATAAAAAGTCAGAATTCTATGATAGAAACTCAGAATTCTGACAAAAAAATCAGAATTCTGGGATAAAGAAGTCAGAATTCTGAGATAAAAAGTCGGAATTCTCACTTTTTTTACTCAGAATTCTGAGATAAAAGGTCACAATTATTCGAGAGTTTTATACGACAGCGTCCACTTGCAAAACGTTTACCTATTGACTACTGATGTTTAATTAGGTAGGTAGCTCTGCTTGTGCCGGTTTTACAGTAAGTTGATGGTATTTACAAACTAAAAGGAAAGAAAATTGGTTCATTGACTATTATTCTCGTGGCGTTAATAGAATAACACATAGTGCATAGGTGCATATATTATGATCTTACTAATTATGTACGTAAATAAGTCGTCGTATAAATATACAAATATATTATTGTTTGAATCGGCATTATACCATGGAAACTTTAGCTGAATTGAAGTCAAGTCAGCCTTAGAAGTTTATAAACAAGTATGTTTGTGTTTTTGTATCTTTAACGTCGGTATATTTTCGCGACTATCGCCAATCATCGACACCAGGGTGCAGTTCCACCTCGCTATCCTGGAAATTTTGTCGAAGTAGGATAAAGCCGTCGGTCTAGTGTCCATGCAATGTTGGGCACGTTAAATATTCGTACTATCCTTGCAGAATGGCAGGGTTCGGCAAAATTTCCAGGATAGCAAGGTGAAACTGCTCCCTGGTGTCGGCGATTGGCCATAGTCGCGGAAATAGACCAACGTTAAAGATACAAAAACACAAACATATTTATTTAAATGCTTCTAAGGCTAACTTGACTTTAATTCAACTAAAGGATTCGTGGTATAATGTCGATTAAAACAATAATATACTTGTATATTTATATGACAACTTATTTACGTACATAATTAGTAAAATCATAGTATATGCACCTACGCACTATGTATTATTCTATTAACGCAACGAGAATAATAGTCAATGAACCAATTTTCTTACCTTTGACTTTGTAAACACCATCAACTAACTATAAAACCAGCACAGGCAGAGCTACCTACCTAATTACACATTAATAGTCTATAGGTAAACGTTTTGCAAGTGGACGCTGTCGTATGAAGCTCTCGAATAATTCTGACTTTTTATCTCAGAATTCTGAGTTTAAAAGTGAGAATTCCGACTTTTTATGTCAGAATTCTGAGTTTTTATCTCGGAATTCTGAGTTTTTATGTCAGAATTCTGACTTTTTTATCTCAGAATTCTGACTTTTTATGTCAGAATTTCGAGTTTTTATGTCAGAATTCTGACTTTACTTAACTCAGAATTATTAGAAAATAATTTTTTAACGTGACCCCAGAACGCTGTCGTAGCTATGCAGTTACTCAAATCGAATTAGTTATCCGAAATTTTTACGAAGCGCTGACAAAATTAAACTACATTAGGAAATTAATGTTGCCCTTGGAAAAGTTAAGTAGAGAATAGTGTATACGGAAATTAACATCTTGTAAATGGCTTGTAATTAATATTACAGTTCACTGAAGCACAACTTCCTTAGTTTCTATTTATCACAAATACTTTGTTGTGCGTCATTTCCTTACCTTACAACTATTTAATTTTACTTGTACAATTAATAAGAACTGATACAATTAGGAAACAACAAAACTATAATGTAGTAGCACAGCATAAGAAACAATCATTGTTTCTTATCCTGTGGTAGTATTGGGCGTTGTCGAATGTGCGTTCCATTTCCATTACACTACATTGGAAACATAGGCTAATTCACGCTCGGTGATATACGATACATTAGAAGTTTTTGACAAACCAGTCAACAAATCGCTCTGCAAATTTGGTTATTTTGCATAAACGAGTATGCTTTATATATCTCCAATATTTTCGAAAATCGGATGTTGCCACTTCTACTAGTAAGAACGCATAAACAATAATTAATTTAACCAATGGTCATTCTGATTCAGAATTTTTCATCCTCTGATTGCGCGAACTGTTTGTTAGTGAAACAATCGCCAGGTCTTTAAAAATGTGCTGAGGCGGTTTGAGTTCTCCAATTTTACTTATCAGTGCTCATCACAGTTTACAATTTACACTTAGGTTAAGGATGTATAAAAATGGAACTCTAAGGCCTATTCTGCCCTTTCCTGGCAGTTGTGTGTATGTGTGTGTGTGCATGCGAAGCAACACGATAACATTTGTTTTCCAAGAAAATAGAATCAGTTTTTTCAGGAAAATTTTACAGTTTGATTCCGAAGATTTTTGGATTTTGATTAAATTGAATAAATATAATGTCCGTGAAAATTTGTTTGGAGGTAACCGGTTTAGCAATGAGTTACAACCTATTGATCGTGTTTAGAAATGTTGTGGCAGCCTCAAAATTAACGATTAAAAATTTTAAAAGGCTAATTTCTTGGCTTGTATATTAAGACGGTGTAATATTGTATGCCTACCTATAATCTTACTATATACGCAAAGAGCTACTTAAATGCACATTGTCATGTAATATCATCCGGAAACACCAATGTATTAAAAGTAATTTTATGAAAAAATAACTTGCTTTTGGGTATCAGTGCTGCTTACAGGTTACCTTCGCTCAGTGAAGATGAATTTCTTGCTGATTTGAGTAATGTCCTTGATTCTGAATTGTTCCTAAAAATAAAATTAAAGTCTTTGCGGGAGGCATTAACATTGACCTTCCTGAGCCAATTAATGCAGGAGTTCCTCAAGGTTCAGCTTTAGCCCCTACTTTGTTTCTTCTCCACATCAATGACCTCCTCTAGCACCTCCAACCCAGTTCACAGTTACGCGGACGACAGCACCCTCCACTCAAATATACAATATTCTAAGCCTGTCTCTTTAGCCCAATTAGATGAGGATCGCAGACTCATGGAGGGTTCTGTCTCCGTGGATCTCCAAAAAATATTAGACTGGTGAAGTAGAAATCTTGTACAATTCAACCCCACCATATCTCAGTCTTGCTTTCTATCTCATAAGAGATAAACCAGCCCTAGACCCATCACAATGAACAACCAAGTTATTCAAAGTAATTCACTTGTTGGCATTTCTGTGGATCGAAATCTCAATTGGCACCAACATGTCACATCAATTGCAGAAGCGGCTGCTAAGAAATTAGGTTTTCTCTTCCGGGCTCGCAAATACTTTTCACCAGCTAATCTCTATACCTTACATACTTCACAAATATGGCCAAACCTCGAATACTGCTCCCACATCTGGGGTGCTGCTGCCGCTTCTACACTCGCTATCCTGGACTCCATTCAGAAGAGAGCTATACGTCTCATCGGTGACCCTACGCTCACCCAAAAGCTGCCATCCCTTGCCCATCGACGTGCCGTTGGTTACCTCTCTCTCTTTTATAGATATCTGCACGGGCACTGCCCAGAGGAGCTTTCTTCCAAAGTTCCTCTACCTGCTGTCCTCGACAAATCTACCAGGGGAACAGAGGGAATGCACCCTTTTACTGGTCAGGTCACCAGACATGGAACATCTTGTTATGCCCGCTCTTTTGTCCCGAGGACTTCCAAGTTGTGGAATTCCTTACCGGCACATGTTTTTCCTTCTCCTCCGAACCTCCAAACCTTCATGTCCAGAATTAACAAGTTGCCTCCTTCCTCCTTGTCGACACCCACGCTACGATAGTATTTACGCTGTAAGCCCTCGTGGTGTGTTGTTGAAAAAAAGATGTAGTCAATAATTACTCAAACATTCTAAGTGAATATGGATTTCTACACAAGGTTAATGCACCAAAACGAATTTCTGGAACATCCAAAACATGCATTGACCATTTGTTTGTAGCCAATAACAAACAGAATGTAACTGACAACACGATTGTACTACATTATTCAATATCTAACCAATCAACGCTGATCTTAAGCTTAAGGTTTGCCTCACCTAGCAACTTAGAAAAGCCTAGTAATGATTAACAGCTCAAAACTAATTACAAAAAACTCAAGCAATTTTTCAAGAACCATGATTGGGCCAAGTTCTATAACTTTTGTGACGCAAACCTCTGCGCAGAAAATTTGTTGTCAATAATGTCTCATTATAGTGAAACCAGTACTGTAAAAGTTTATTTGAAAAACAAAAAAGCTGACAAAACGTTCAAACCGTGGATAACTCAGGGTATAATAGAGTCTATAAAAAACAGGAACAGATTAGGAAATATTTTCAAACTTAATCCCGTAGAACACAACGCACACTCTGCATATCGCAGATATTGAAATCAGCTGGATCAAATAATAAAAGTTCGGGACGCAGCAAGTACGTTATGGTAGCGAATTTTTTTTTTAAATACTTCTAATGGAAAATGTCTTTCTTTGATGAAAGCAGGCATCAAACTTGGTTGCCTATATAGTAGAAACAATGTACCATATTTCATCGAAATAACTTTATTGTTTGAAAATATAAACATTTTTCAAAAGTCTGGATGCAGCAAGTGTGTTATGGAAGTGAATTTCCATTAAAATATTTTTAATAGCAAATGCGAGCAGGCATCAATCTGGTTACCGGTATAGCCTATGTAGTAGAAATAAAGTACTATATTTTATCAAAATTACTTATGGTTTGAAAATATACACAAATTTTCCGAAAATAAGCTTAAATGTTGGTTTCCTAACCAACAAAGCTTACGTTAATAGCAAATTGAGTTATTGAAATGTGAAGGATTTAATGAAAATTCGGTAAATTGGCAGATTATCTCCCAAACGCTTTAAAAAAATTGTTTTCAGAAACATTACTAGGACCCCACCTGGATGCACAAACCACAAGAAAAATTTCTTGTTCAGACCCCCCAAGGAAGTTACGGGACTGGGAGTGAATAGAAGTGCTAGGCGGGGTAGGTGGTAAAAAGGAAATATGAGCAGAAAATGCGAAGAAAACTGCTTGAAAGCTGTCTATTGGAAGCCATATCCCCATTAAACCCCGCACAACACCCCTATTTGCCCCAGGTCACGTAACTTCCTTGGGGGGTATGAACAAGAAATTTTTCTTGGGGTTTGTGGATCCAGGGGAGGGCTAGGCAGGTTTTTGAAAACAATTTTCTGAAAAGCGTTCGGGAGCTAAACTGAAAATTTTACCGAAAATTCGCTACCAAAACGCACTTACTGCGTCCAGATTTTTTTCTTCAATCACATCATATTTCGATAAAAAATGAAAAAATGCATTCACGAATTTGTTCCACGAAAATTAGCTAAAAAAAATTATACACCCCTACTCACTTCTGGTCCCGTTACTTCCTTGGGGAGTGTGAACAAGAAATTTTTCGTGGGGTTTGTGGATCGGGGGGGGGGGTGGTGCATAGGTAGGTTTCTGAAAACAGTTTATTTGAAAAGCGCTCGGGAGCTAAACTGCAAATTTACCGAAAATTCGCTATCAAAAGGCACTTACTGCGTCCAGATTTTTTCTGACAAACGCATCATATTTCGATAAAAAATGCAAAAATACATTAACGAATTTGTTTTACGAAAATTAGCTAAAAAAAATTATACCCCTACTCACTCCTGGTCCCGTAACTTCCTTGGGGGGTGTGAACAAGAATTTTTTCTTGGGGTATGTGGATACGGGGGGGGGGTGCTAGGCAGGTTTCTAAAAACAGTTTTTTTAAAAGCGTTCTGGAGCTAGACTGCAAAGTTACCCAAAATTCGCTACCAAAACGCACTTACTGTGTCCAGATTTTTTTCTTACAAACGCATATATTTCGATAAAAAATGCAAAAACCCATTAAGGAATTTGTTCTACGAAAATTAGTTTAAAAAAATATATAGACCGTTAAACCATAAACTTCATCAAACCTACAGCGAAAGCATCAACTTACTAAACCGACAGCCAAAGCATCAGAGAAATGGTCTATTTAAAATGAATTTTCTGTTAATATTTTAGTAAAATGAAGGGCAATGACGGTTGAATCTGAAAGTTGAGGTTTTGCAGAACACTCTTCTTGCAACATTTTCTTTTCAAAATTCGTATTTGTTTCACGTTCTTTGCCTAAACATTGCCAATTTTGACGTTTAAAATTGCGATTTTGACGTTGTGAAGAAAACTCCAAAATTTATTTCTTTAACTGCCCATAACTTATTTGTATTTAAAGCTAGAGACATGCATCTTTGTACACAGTTCACTCTTTATAATACAAACACGTGTACCAAATTGGCTTCCCCTTACTTTGTTATTTCCGGAGATATGAATTTTTTTAGAAAGAAAACACAAAATTTTCCGGGAAAAACCTGGTCCGATTTTCGTGGCTAACGAACTAAGCAACGCCAAACAAATGTGGAATTCAGTTATATCAATGTGTAACACGGCTCCTTGTAGTTCTTCTATAAATGCTATACATAATGAAAATGTACTCTTAACTAGTAGAGAAGAAATAGCCACAACTTTCAACAGTTACTTTTCTGACATTGGCTTGTATGTTAATCAGCATTAAGCGACAAAAACAGAAAAATGGAAGTGCGCATAATGCTATATCACTAAAAAGCAGTAGGTATCTGAACAAGAAATAAATAAATATGTTACCTCACTAAAATCATCCAACAGCAAATTCCACGACTCTATAAGTCATAATTCAATAAAAATGTTTTATCCTTACATAATAAAGCTAGTTTCACATATTGTAAATTTAATCTTGGAGTCGGGAATATATCCTCATATTTTCAAATTATACACTGTCATTCCCCATATTCAAATCTGGCAATAAAATGGATGTTAATAATTATCGACCTATTACCCTAACAAACGTAAAGAAAAAAATTGATGGATTTCTTGCATAAATCTAAGATTGTTAGTGCACGGCAATTTGGCTTTTGTGAGAAATTTTCCACTAGAGACGCTCTAGTAAGTGCCACAGACTTTAATTACAATTCAGTTAATGATGAAAGCAAATGTATTGGGATTTTCTTAGACCTAACCAAGGCTTTTGACACGGTGTCTCATGACGTCCTACTAAATAAAGTAGAAATAATTAGAATCAGAGTCGGGGGTAAGCCATTAAATTTGTTCCAATCTTACTTTTCAAACAGGAAACAAAGGGTGCGCGTCGAGAATTAAAACAGCTAAGAGAATAATATAAACTGTGGCGTGCCACAAGGAACAGTTCTAGGTCCAGAGGTGTTTATCGTTTATGTTAATGATGTCTTGGTCTAGATGCAAAAGGCAGAATTGTGTGTTATGCTGATGACACGGTTTTACTTTTCTCGGCAGCTACGTGGAATGATGCCTTGTTTTTAGCGTCTCATGGATTGTCTAAAGTTGATTGTTGGCTTGATGATAACCATTTCACCCTAAACTATGATAAGACGAAATTCGTACTGTTTCACCGCAATTGAGTGCCTTCCCCAAATCGACAAAATAAGAATACATTCAAAGAAGTGTTCACTAACACACACAGTATTGCCCACTATTAATTGTCAATGTAATGACTACATCTGACGAATAGAAAATACTAAATATCTTGGCGTATTTATTGACCAACAATTTATTGAGTACATTAATAAGAAAAGTCTAAACGCAGCAAGTGCGTTATGGTAGTGAATTTTCATAGAAATGATCTGGCACAAAATATTTTATTATAACTTTTTTTTCTTGTGACATAGAAATCTAAATTTTGGTGTATAGTTTACTTTTTATATCGTAAACCTACCTACCAAATTTGGTTATCATAGATTTTTTATTTTTTAAGATAAAAATTTTTTTCAAATGAAAAGTCAAAATTTTCCCGGAAGACCTCGTCCGATTTTTTTTATTAACAAACTTGTCAAAGTCATTTATAAACGGAAGGTACATAGCAAATTTTATCAAAATCGGCCTATTATTCTTTGAGATAAAAATTATTTTCGAATGAAAACTCAAAATTTTCCCGGAAAACCTCGTCCGATTTTTCTGACTAACAAACTTGTCAAAGCCATTTACAAAATAAAGGTACATGCCAAATTTTATTAAAATCGGCTTATTACTTTTTGAGATAAGAATTTTTTTCGAATGAAAACTCAAAATTTTCCCGGAAAACCTCGTCCGATTTTCCTGACTAACGAACTTATCCAAGCCATTTACAAAAGAAAGGTACATGCTAAATGTTATCAAAATCGGCCCATTATTTTTTGAGTTATCGGTGTGATACATATATATATATATATATATATATATATATATATATATATATATATATATATATATATATATATATATATATATATATATATATACATATAAAAATTGAAACTGACCCCGGATATGGGTTCTAGAGGTCCTATATCGCGCTCATTTGAAGAAATTTTTTCAAAATTCAAAAGTAGAGATCTCCTCATTAGTGAATTTTTTCTAAGAAAATTCACTAAAATGAGAAAAACGATTGATAAATTTCGTCAGCTGAGAAATGTTTTAACAACAAATTATAATAGTTTATTTGTCATTAGTTACATCAATTTTGTGCTATGTGTTGCTGGTTTGGGGTGGTGCATATGCAACACATTTAAGACGTTTGTCTATAACACAGAAAACAGCATTAAAAATTATGATGAACAAACCTAGGCTATACTCCACAGAAGCGCTTTTAAATGAGTGTGATGTCCTTAGAATAAATAATTTGATTTTACTAGTAGGCATAAAATCTGTATACAAAAGGACAATATATAAACAAAAAATCAGTCACTGTATATATACCAAAGGCAATGCTAATGGAATAGTAAATGTACCCCGTAAATCCTGCACAATTGCACAACAACATATATCTTACATTGGTCCAGTTGTCCATAATTTATTGCCACAAAATATTATTGAATCCAACAGTCTAAAGCACTCAAAAATTCTCAGAGAGTGGCTGTCTGACAATGGAAATACTATAGTTAATAGTAGTAGTATATATTTGCCATCAAAAACTTACATGGTTAGTCAAATTAAATTAAATAAGTCATGTATAAATAAAAATAAATCACACAATAAAATGAAGACACCTTAATTCTAGGGCAAAAATACAAACACTAAACCACACACTACACCACACAACACACACAACAATCAACAAACAATTATGTACATATTAAATAAGAATGCCTGGAATGATATAAACTGTAAAAATTCAAGCACTATAATAGGCGTCATGAATCCTTAAGGGAAGAACATTCTCGCACCGTATAGAATGTGTCATTAAGCAATAGAGATTTGACACCAGTATGCAAACTTCTCATGTCACTTGAAGCCTTCAGATGTTGTGGAAGTCTGTTAAATAAACTTTCACTAAGGCTTCAACATACTCATAACTGAGTTAAAGTGAAACATGTATAAACACTGACAACCAAGTTTAGTTGGTACCTTAAGTTTTTATGTTAGAGATTTGTATTACATTTTTCTCTCACAGGCCAAGTTGCCTGCTTCCATGT
Organism: Tillus elongatus; assembly: GCA_964006375.1. Taxonomy (NCBI): domain Eukaryota; kingdom Metazoa; phylum Arthropoda; class Insecta; order Coleoptera; family Cleridae; genus Tillus; species Tillus elongatus. The sequence continues at coordinate 165,395,400 of OZ023263.1, forward strand.
ACTATTAAATACAACTCATTTGTGCACACACAAGTCTACTGACTTACACACTGCACACTATCTAATATCTTAATTTTTAAGCAATCTATTTTTAGTTTTTACTCTTATTATATGTATTTTTCAGTGTACTGAAATACCTGTTAATTTGTTTATGAGAACAAATAAATATTATTACTATTATTATTATTATTATTATTATTGTTATTATTATTACTGACTTTACAGAAAATCCGAATACCAGAGTCGACCAATTGCAATGAAATTTTCTATACTACCCTATTTTGTCTCTGTTAAGAAATGATAATAATATGGACAAACAATTTTACAGGTGTGCACTTTTTTATTTTGTTTTATCAAAAAGTTATCTCTTTAAATTTGCGATCCCTTCGGTTTAACGCAATATTTCGCAGCCATTTGTGCTCAATTTGTTAAGTCATTGAGTCATTATGCCTACGTGCCATTTACGGAACAATTCCAATCATTTAAGTGAATCCGAAAGGGGGCGTACTATTGGTATGTGGGAAGCCGATTTTTCAATCAGACGGTGTGTCAACAGTGTTATAGTGTTGATCCAGGTGGTCTGAAGAAGGAATCCATAACGAAGGTAGATGAAATTGAGATGGCAAATGGAATCGTGTTGTGTTCTTTGACGGGTCCCGATTCTGTCTTTGGGTCCACGATGGTCGGAGAAGCGTAAGACGATTACGTGGAGAACGCACAAATTTAGAATTTTCTGTGGAATGGTATACGGCCCTTATACGGGGGTGATGGTACGGAGTGCGATAACATTCGGTAGCAGGTCACCTCTGGTTTTTATTAACAGAAATTTGAATGCAATTGAGAAACGTACTGCGGTCTGTTGCACTGCCACACCTACAAGCATTAATTCAACCTCTTTTCCAACAAGACAACGCACGTAATCATACGCCAAGAGTAACTACAAGATTGTTGTTGTTTTTTTACAATCAATGGCCGTATCTGCAAGCCATTAGCTCATTTCCACTTTTTTTTCAATAATAGTTCCAGCTCCAACATGAAATTTGCTTGTGTAACGAACATTTCTCCGATCACTTCGTTATGTTGGAGTACTACAATGTTCCTGCAAGACAATAACGTGACCCTGTTTTCATCGGCTTCTCGCTCCCCAGACTTGTCGCCAATCGAACATATGTGGGATATGATTGGAAATCGATTGGGTACTTTACCCCAACCACCAAATAAGCTAGTTGACCTTCGTCACCGAATTCAAGAAGCCTCGGATGACATTCATCACATTTCTCAGCAATGAGTAGTTTCCCATGCTCAGAATAAGTACGGAACTTTAAGAAGAATGGGAAGAAATACCTTAAGCAATTTTAGAAAAATTAGGGTTCCCATACGTAGCTACATATATTATTTCAATATTTTTCTGAACTGAAGCTTTATAAATAAAGTTGTGTGTAACAAAAAAACTACATTTGCTTTTTAACAGCATAAATTATTCCACAATTTACTTTTTTTCTTCATTAAAAAACAATAAAACATTTAAATTTTAGTGCATTTTCTTGAAAGCGTGTAATTTCTTAACGAAAAGTAAACAAATATTAAAGAAATATTCTTCCTAAAATACTAAATTTTTCTATCATGTGTTAAAAAGCAACCAGGTATTTCATATTTAGTTTTTTGGTTACGTTGGTTATTTTATATTTGTTGCACACCGTGTAGCTAAAATTGCATGATAAATTATGCTAGAATATGTCTCTAAAACCGATACATAAAAGTAAATCGTAAAATAAAGGTTTTACGCATTTTATCGCAACTGAAACCAAGTTCTGTTTCTTAATGTTGCTTTGTTTTCACTCATGACTGCATTTACTGTTCATTGTTCTTTAAAATTACTTGCATGTGTTAAAATTAAAAAAAAAGCTTACTCTTTGAATCTAGGTCGTTATATTACCTATGTTAATTCAAACTATTTTCCTATACTCAGCTTTAGTGATAATAAGTAAAACGTAGTAAAATTAAAATTATGTCAGCTATATTAATACAATTTAAAGAAAGAGAAGAAAGTGCATGAACGATGAAATATTTCAAGGATCGTAATCTGCAACTCAACTGTAGATGTGGTCTAATAATTTTATTCAGGGCCGTGTTATAGTAGGCAAAGGATACTAACAAGATAATACAAAAGCACAGAATAATCAACATATGCTGTGACAAAAGTATGGACGCAGCAAGTGCGTTATGGTGGTGAATTTTCATAACAATATTTTTCATAGCAAATATGTCTTTTGTTATGCAAGCAGGCATCAAATTTCGTTACCATTATATAATACAAAAAATTTAAAAATCGTATAATACAAAAAATGTACTATCTATCATCAAAATAACTTTCTTGTTCGAAAAGTACATTTTTTTTAAAGAAAGTTAAAATGTTCCCGAAAATCTGAGCCGATTTTCCTATCCAACGAACCTCTTCAAGTTATTTACCCACCTAACAAGATTTAATTATTCACAAAAATCTTTTTGACGAAACTACGAAAAAAAAATTGCATTAAAATTTGCAAACCATTTTTTAAATTTATTAAACAATTATTATTAATTACCGGCATTCCACAAAAATCTTACAAAAAAATTATTTCTACGGAAACAAAAAAATTCTACGAAAATTGACAACGTATGGGACATCCTGTAACTGTCAAAATAATTTTATAAATTGCAGCTCAAGACACCCTAGTAGACAATTTTTTCTCATCTCTTGTATTATAATAGATATATTGGCCATTATGGTAGACATACGTCGCATTGTATATATGTAAACAGATAAAAACTGAAAATAGCCCCGGATATGAAATATTTTCAAAACTTTAAAGTCGTGACCCCCTCACTAGCATTTTTTTCTACGACGTCTGTTTTTCATATAATCTAAGGTCGTCGGTTTAATCACCATCACTTTGTTCTTTATAAACCTCAAAATAAATAATCAGAGGGGGCCAAATCTGAGGAACTAGCAGGGAAGCTGACCGGGCATGCTCGACTAATCCACCTGTATAATTCCGTAACCGAAAATATAAATCAAATTTTTTTATGCACACATGTAACTTATTACATCGCCCAAAATCCAAAGTTACCCCCCCCCCCTCAAAATAGAGCAGGTGGTAAATTTCAAAAATATGTTTAAACATGCCCCCGTTGTCTTCCTATTACTGCATCAAAATTACCACAAAAAAAAGATCAAACCGTTTTCAAGATATCCCCTGGTAACACTTTAAACAACTAATAATGGAAAACTGGTAAAGTACGAGTAAATTTGAAGAATTTGGTGAATCTGATGTATTCAAATATAAGCTGTCAGTGTTAATTTGTGTTTTGAAGACAATGTTTGGAACCTAGCGTGGACCAAATTGCATTAGAAGCGAGTATACGTAGAACTTATTTGCTATATAGTGCATTGTACAATTAATTTCATTAAATATTACTAATAACATACATACACACACAACATATATATATATATATATATATATATATATATATATATATATATATATATATATATATATATATATATTACTATAATAACTGTTATACCTTGGCGGACAATTAACCAATAAACAAAAAAGTCTGGACGCAGCAAGTGCATTATGGTAGTGAATTTTCCTAGAAATAATCTGACTCTAAACTTTTTTATTAAATGCTTATAACATTTTTGTAACATAGAGACTTCAATGTTCGTATGTCGTTTACTTTTGATAACGTAAACTTACGTACCAAATTTGGTTAACATAGCTTTGTTATTTTAAGAGATAACAAGTTTGTTCGAAAGAGAACCCAAATTTTTTTCAGAAAACCTGGTTTGATTGTTCTGGCTAACGAACTTGTACAAGTCATTTACAAAATAAAGATACCTGCCAAATTTTATTAAAATTAGTCCATTATTTTTGCAGTTACCGGCATGATACGCACACACACACAAATATGCCTATATATATATATATATATATATATATATATATATATATATATATATATATATATATATATATATATGCCTATATATATATATATATATATATATATATATATATATATATATATATATATATATATATATATATATAAACGAGCTAGCACAGCCATAGCTTCCAGGAAAAGATTTTGTCGAAACCTTAAACACGTCAAGTTTGCCTGTGAGGGGGACAACTTTTGACACAAAAGGTATTACCCTCCTGAGCGGGGCTGTAATTTTAAATATCACTAATGCATTTCCCCCAAAAGTTCTTAATGATTGAGTTGGGCCTCACCAGCGTGCATTACAAGGTAAAAATGTTTTTAAAGGTTTGCGTGAGTAATAAAAAGTCATTTAGATTAAGGTGCTACAAAAAAATCTCAGCAAAATATGTCTTGTGATAACGCATTCTTGATAGCAACTTTTTGTGCCTACATGTGAATTTAAGTAAGTCGATCGATGAAAAACTCAGTTATGATTATTCCTTCGCATTATTGAGTGAGTGTTTGTAATTAGTCATTATGGTGTATTCAATTGCCGAAAGAATTGAATTTGTCGGCTTTTTTTTTAAATCATGAAAACGCAAACGACACAGCACGTGTATTCAATAACCTGCATCCTAATAGGTGTGTTCAAGTGTGCTAGAGTTGCTATACAAGTTCCATGAATCTGGATCAGTGGTTAATAAGAAACGAAATCGGGAACGTGAATTTCCTATGCTGAATGAAGCCACAATCCTGGAAAGGATAGGCCAAGTTAGTGCACATCCAACATTAAGTACACGAAAATTAGATGAGATTAGTAATGTAGGTAGAACAACAATTCAACTTCCTAATAATAATATTTTACAGTCATAAGTTATAATATTTTTCTCTTATTCGTTACATTTCTTACAGTAAAATGATTTATGTAATTCGTCTGTTTTTTCTTTACAATTCAAAAATAAATAATTTAAATGAGTACTGTAAATGTTGTCCCAAAGAAAGAACCAATCACAGAGCTTCAAAATATTTGGTTGTCATGGCAAAAACACGAAATTATAGTCTATGATTGGTCGTCTAAACCAATGATTACTAACCGTCCGTTAAACTGGGCAGGTTCTCTTTGAATCTTAATACCAACAAACTGCTATTCTGCGCACTAATACTTTTGCACCCTCATGTATATTTTATTTTACAAATAATTTTTTTTTAATTCTCAAAATAAATAGCTAATATAACCATTATTTTAATGTCCGAACTTTGAAAGATAGAAACATTAACTTGCCATCATAGAAAAAGTGCAGATATTTTAATTATTGTAAACAAGATCGGTACTATTTGTAACATAACCATCACACCTTGTATACAATTCTCATAACTTAGTTACATTGTATCTAAATTATTCTGCATATCAAGTTACTGTCCATGTTAAAGCCATATGTGCAAACAAATGACAAATTTTCAACAGTCACGTCATTAGAGAGTAAAGAGTTCATTCTTTCACGCGTCTTATAACTGTTGCATGTTTTAAACCCGGTATGTTCTCCATGACACATGTGATTATACTCATAATGAGGATGTGACAAAGTTTACTGGCCCAATCTTCGTCATTGAAACCATACAGTGGAAAATGTACATATAAAAATTATTCAATTAAATATCAGTGCTGTTACAATTTTCTTGTTAAGTAATTAACCATTACGTTTGCATTATAATTTTGAAACATTTCAATACAGGCGGTCCACGTAAAATTAACCCCACCTAACTTTGCTGTTTTACAGTTTAGAAAAACCAAAATCCCTTATAGAAAAGTTGTAGGTAATTTTCTCTTGAGTTTAATCAACATTTCAATTCAATTTCAAAACGTTTATTCAATATTAGGAATACATAATTTTATAATACAAGTTTAATATCAGTCTTAGTTTAAGTAAAATTAGAGTAATCTGAATATTCAACTATATTATTTTTACATAATGTGGTTTACAATGTATGGTTCCTATATTTGTATTTATCCATAATTGTAGTTACAGCATATATACACCCTGAGTTTCACAGTGGCGTGCATCCTTGAGTTCAATTGGTAATAGAAGAGATGTTGTTCCTGGATTAACTATAGTTCTATATTGCACTTAACAGGGAAACTAATTAAAAATATGCTTCGAAGTAAATCGATAAGTTATGTGTCTAAAACTAATTACTTAACTTATGTGCAATTTGTAGCTTAACTCTAATATTTACAAGTATATACATTTGTATGTACATGGCAAGTGTGTTTTCATAATTATTGTTGGGTGGAGTGTCATGAGATGTTCCAAAATTTTGTTCTGTAAAATGGCAGTTTAAGTTTAAATTCTATCTGTGGGTTATTCAGTCTGGTGTTTACTATGTTGTTAGTCAGTTTGCTGTAATTAATTTGCTTATCATAAAAGTTTCCTGAAAGAGCTAGTACATGGTCCTTTATCGGTAAAATACCTGTCTCCATCAGCATGTCTGACACTCTAGTATATCTGTTGCCACCTGTTACTAGTCTTAGACATTTATTCTCAAAAACGCTGAGTTTTCTGTACTTGGTGTCAGAAATGCTACTCCAAACGGAAGCAGCATATGTTATTATAGGCCGGATAATGACTTTATAAATTAACAGTTTAGTTTTCAAGCTGATGTTTACGTTAGTAGCTAAAGGGTATAATGTGTGTCTGTTTTTAATAAGTTGATTGATGTGTTGGTGAAAGTTAAGGCGTTTGTCTAGTATTACTCCGAGGTACTTTACTGTTTCATTTGCACGTATAACTACACTGTTTGGCACTTTTAGGTTTGAGAAAATTTTTGTATTTGTATATTTTCTTGTAAATATCCTATTTTCAGTCTCGCTAGCATTTATTGTGATTTGTCATAGTATTTTTCCAACAAGTTCATATGCAATTGATTTTGTACGTTAGCTACATTTGCCCAGAAAGAATGACTGTATATCGCTGTGTCTTCTGCGTATTAAGCTAAGTTAGTTTTAGGAAATTGGGGGATGTCGTTGATAAAAAAGTTGAAGAGTTTTGGTCCCAATACGGAGCCCTGAGGAACACCGGCGTTAATATCTTTAGTTTGAGAAACAGTATGGTAAATTTTAATAGATATGTTTCTGTTAAGTTAGATATGAGTAAATAAATTTAATTAAGTGTCGGGGAATTTTGAGATTTATAAGTTTATGTATTAATCCCGTTATCCATACAGTATCAAACGCCGTTTGATGTCAAGGATTGCCATTACAGTGCACTTCTCTTTATTTAAATTTGTCAGAACATCATTAGCAATTCTAGCTACTTGCATGACTGTATTATGTTTAGCTCAAAATCCAAACTGCTGATCAATGATAATTTTCTTTTTCTTGTCTATTTTATTTAATCTGCCCAGTATAATCTTTTCAGTGATTTTTGATAATGTGTTAAGGAGACTTATTGGACGGTAATTTGATGGGTCGGATTGGTCTTTCTGTGGTTTTGGTATAGGGATAACGTGTGCACTTTTCCATTTGTGTGAGAAATATTGGAGAATTAAGATCGCATTTATTATATAAGTGAGTTGGACAATGGCTTTTTTCGAGAGATTCTTTAGAGTTTTTTGGGTATGTCATCCGGACCTTGACATTTATTAATGGGGAGTTGTCTTAGAATAGTTTTGACTTCAGTCGGGTTTGTTTTTAAATGTGATGTTTCGGAAGTGGTCAAGGTTGGTGTTTCTATTTATTTCTTTTTGTTTCTCTGTTGCATTTGTGGCATGAGTATTGTGGGTAGTTGCGAAGGTTTCAACCAACATACTAGCTTTTTCTTTTTCAGTAAAAGACGTTTTGTTGTTTGATGTTAATGTCGGCACCGTCTCAGGTTTTGTTCTAAATCTTCTCAGAAACTTCCATATCGAGTTGTTTCGGCAATCCAGATTTTGTAATGTGTGAGTCCACGACTGGTTTCGAAGTTCGTCTATTTTTTGAGAAATTGTGCGTTTCAGGGAGTCATACTGGAGTTTTATTTGTCGATTAGATGTGGTCTGGCATCTTTTTCTTAAATTATTTTTTTGTTTAATGAGATTAATAATGTCGGGCGGCAGGCTATTATTATATGGATCTATTTCTTTTACTGTTGTGAATTTATGAGTTGTGCTTTTTAAGAAAACCAATTGAGTATAGAGTTTTTAAGATACCAACTATGTTCCTTTAGGACATCTATCCCGGGAATTGAGACTTCAATATCCGTGAGTCTGGAATATAGTCGCCAAACTTTGAGAACTAAGTACTTCCCACACTTGTGACGACGGAAACATTTCCGATTATGTATATTATTTTTTTAATGAAACGTGGGGCGCGTGTGCCTTTAGTAAATGTCTTGGAACCGTTCATTAGACAGGAAAGTATGATCCCGTTTTTACATAAAATTTTAAGGTTTGTTTTGTGAAATTTGTGTATCTTCTCAAATAACAAAGCTGTTGTATTTGGGACGCTAGTTGCTCCTATATGACGTTGAGTATATGCCAAAATTTAGACCTCCAAGTTTAAAAAAAGGTTATAAGCATTTAAAACAATTTTGGTCGCACTGCAGTTCATAAATTCAGTATAAAGGACATAGGACCAAATTTTTATGTGGTTACTAAAATCTATTAAACATAACAGCCAAGGATTACGCTTTTCTGGGTGCAAAAGATCAACAAGTGCCAAAAAACACTTCTAAATTTTTTCTTCTAAAAACGTCAAAGTGACAATATGAAACGTCCTAATTGGTGATTTTTAAACAAATACCAAACCAATGCCGTTTATGGACAGCAGACATTGCAAGAGTTGTGTTTAGCAAGATTTTAACATTTCTGTTTGGAAAGCTATTGTTCGTTACTTATCTAAAATATTTGCACAAATTTTATTTGAAGTAGACCACTACTGCAGTGCTTTGGCAGCAGCTTAAATTCAAACGTTTTTGATTTAAACGTGTTATATTTGAATTTAACAAAATAGACAAATGGCTAGTCTGAGTGTCTTCTCAATAGCAGACAACCTCTGCTTATTCATTTCTGTCACTCATTATTCCGTATATAAGAAAAACATTAAACTACTTTTTTGGCACCACCTTAAGCCCCTGTAATTTTTAACAAGAACCCCAGCCCCTGATTTTTTTCGCACGTATATGTTGACACCTGTATATGCATGTACAATATATAAGTAAATATTCTAACTCAACCTGAATATCAGTGTTTACCGAAGCAAACCTGATTGAATATACTTGGTAATTCGCCAGAAAACCTGGCGATTATATACTCAATGATGCTCTTGCCGTAAGTGATAAACTGAGACTAAAGAAAAAACTAATAGCTTATGAAAATGGATACATATGCGTCTGTTTTGTCTAGTCTACGAAATTTGATACATGCTGCCCACTTTACTTTCTGTCGAATCAATGACACTTTATTTAAATGTTTTTCAATTACGTATGTTGATTCTGAAAGTCATTTGAAACACGTAGCTATATACAGGGGTTCCAGAATGGTTTCATATGCTTTGTTAGGCGTTTAACGACTTCTAGCTAATTTTTTTGGATTTAAGCTTGTCAGATATACTATCGAGCTTTAGAAGAGAGGTGCATCAACTTAGAAGCTCCCATTTCTACAGTGAATGAGCATCTTTAGGTAGATTTTTTAAGCTTGGGGGGTAATACGTAACAGCATAAATTCTCCATATAACATTACAAAAAAGTTACCCTAGATAAAGTCTTACTCAAATGCCAAGATCGTATCATGTTTACTGACTTGACAACTTATGTCAATCAAATTGAGTGACTGGTTGGATATTAGGATTTTTTTCTTTTATGTTTTAGCGAACATTCATTAAAAAAAATATTAGCGAATTTTCATTGAGAAAAATTCGCCAATAGAGGTCACGATGAAAAGCTTTTGAAACAATTTCAGATGAGCGCGAATTTGGGTCCCTAGAACCCAAAACCAAGGTCCGTTAACAAGATTTTTGCCAAGTTTGATTGAAATCAGTTTAGTATTTTTTGAGTTTCGAGCTCGGTTACATATATATATATATATATATATATATATATATATATATATATATATATATATATATATATATATATATAAATGTATATACATATACATATATATATATATATATATATATATATATATATATATATATATATATATATATATATATATATATATATATATATATATATATATATATATATATATATATAATCAAACTTGGCAAAAATCTTATTTGGGCGAAAACCAAGGTCGAGTTCGTTAATCAGCCTTTATGCTCAAGTTTTTCCGGTGGGAACTCGGGGAAAACTTTTAAAAAACGCTATATTTTTGTAAGTATCAGAGTAACTGAGACTTAACATGTGGCCCGAGATAGTGCAAGTAAACCTATGTTGTGAATTTTAAGTAATTTGGTGCACAATATTTAGAGTTTTGTCCAAATTAAAAATAAAATCCCAAAGACATGCATTGAGACGACTTAGTGGTTGAAGTACAATGCCTGACAGACAGAGTAGTTAACTGCCACGCGTAGATTGATTCATACAACAGGTATAATCCATAAGTACAATTTGGAGAACCCAATTCATCACAATACAGTTTTTGACCCGACGATCGTTTGGCTAACAAAGTTAGCGTCGTCAAGGGGATGAGTAAACTAAGTAAGTAAATAACTTTGTGAAATAACTTTGTTAGCGAAACGATCGTCGGGTCAAAAAATTGTATTGTGAGGAATTGGGTTCTCCAAATTCTACTATCGGTGCTCATCACAGGTTCCAATCTCCACTCATTGAGGTATAAACCATACATCAACGGTAACCAAACTAAATATATACCAGGCATAAAACTACTACCCGAACCAACAATCGAGAAATCTCGGCCGCAATTATGGAAAATGACAGGCGACATGAAATTAAAAATTTGCGAAGTGATTGTTATTTAATTGGGGGATTCAATCAATTATTAAAAGACACTATATTTGTAGATTTATGAACAGCCTCAAATACAGTCTTAGCGCAGCATAGATATATTATGCTGTCGCATAATACAGTAGAAATGTAAACAAAATCAAGCCAAGTCTCTATAAAAATGATTCGAAAATAGTTTCTTTTATGTTTAAACTGAAACATAAGACATAAGTCATATAAGACCGAAACAGTCGTGGGATGTGTTTTAATGGTAATTCTACTGATTATGTAATTAATTGTTATGTATACTTTGGATATAATGTCCCGATTTAGTGTATTACGCAAACAAAATGTTACTTGACGTATGCCTAGATGGCTGTGACGCGTCGCGCTTGCTTCATAAACAGAAGGTTACGCGATCGAATCCAGCTCGATTAATGTATGTTTTTCTATGTTTTATTTTAACATTTGGATAAACAATAGTGCACGGATTTCATACGTTTTGAACAAGATCTCATTGTTGTTTAAAACGCCTAAATAAGTTTGTCACCTTTGAGTCTGAAATACAATTTTGTTATTGTTGATATTGAAAAAACCGGTTTGATTAGGTTGACTAAAATTAAATTATATTGGTGATTAATAAGGAAAAATAAATTCTCGCTTAAAATTGGGCAGATACTTTTCTAAATATGAATTAAGTTTTCTTTTGGAAATCTATTGTATAACTTTAATGAAATGTATAATACAAGTTTATTTTAAAGAGACCTGCACTATCTACAGAGAAGCAAAATTTAATTCTTTACCTTTATAGAAAATTGAGTTTTGGGCATTTTTCTCAAAAGGAGTTAGAACACAAGATTTTCTTGAGAATAGGGAGATATCGATGGTTACACTTTCGAAAGAATTCTG
>OZ023263.1:165409706-165417206 GCA_964006375.1 Tillus elongatus
CATCAAAACTCTGCACGTGGACAGCAAATTTCCTCTCCAACAGGAGCATTTCTGTTGTCGTGGATAGCCATTCCTCTAAACTGTATCCAATTAATGCAGGAGTTCCTCAAGGTACAGCTTTAGCCCCTACTTTGTTTCTTCTCCACCTCCTCTCTAGCACATGCAACCCAGTTCACAGTTACGCGGACGACAGCACCCTCCACTCAAATATACAATATTCTAAGCCTGTCTCTTTAGCCCAATTAGATGAGGATCGCAGACTCATGGAGGGTTCTGTCTCCGTGGATCTCCAAAAAATATTAGACTGGGAAATAGAAATCTTGTACAATTCAACCCCACCAAATCACAGTCTTGCTTTATTTCTCATAAGAGATACACCAGCCCTAGACCCATCACAATAAATAACCAAGTTATTCAAAGTAATGAGTCCTTTTCACTTGTTGGCATCTCTGTGGATCGAAATCTCAATTGGCACCAACATGTAACATCAATTGCAGAAGCGGCTGCTAAGAATTAGGTTTCCTCTTCCGGGCTCGCCAATACTTTTCACCAGCTAATCTCTATACTTTATATACTTCACAAATAAGACCAAACCTCGAATACTGCTCCCACATCTGGGGTGGTGCTGCTGCTTATACACTCGCTATCCTGGACTCCATTCAGAAGATAGCTATAAGTCTCATCGGTGACCCACCCTCACCCAAAGGCTGCCATCCCTTGCCCACCGACGTGCCGTTGGTGACCTCTCTCCCTTTTATAGATATCTGCACGGGCACTGCTCAGAGGAGCTTTCTTCCATAGTTCCTCCACCTGCTGCCCCCAACAGATCTACCAGGGGAACAGAGCGAATGCACCCTTTTACTGTCCGGGTCACCAGATACAGAACAACTTGTTATGCTCGCTCTTTTGTCCCGAGGACTTCCAAGTTGTAGAATTCCTTGCCGGCACATGTTTTTCCATCTCCCCTGAACCTCCAAACCTTCAAGTCCAGAATTAACAAGTTGCCTCTTTCCTCCTTGTCGACACCCACGGTACGATAGTATTTAGGCTCTAAGCCCTCGTGGTGTGTTGTTGAAATAATATATATATATATATATATATATATATATATATATATATATATATATATATATATATATATATGTAGTTTTCAAACAGGAAGATTGTTTTATGTGGACAGAAGTGTAAGGAAAACATGGGCAAAATCTAAACAAATATGTAGCTGGAATGTGCTTAATGGCTGTTCAAGAAATCTCACATTTATTTGCAAAGTATAGACTTTACGTTTTTGGCTGTAGATCATAGCGAAATGGAGTGCGACTCTATGTGCCAAATTTAAAAAAGTTGGTAAGACATATTGTCCACAAGGTTGGAACACTATTGCTAGATGTGCTAGGCGAAATGGTGATAAACGGTTTATTGTTAATGACATAACTCATGAGCAAATATTGAATTGGAAAAGCATTCCAGAAAAGAATAAATGTGCTTCTTAGAAAAGAAGATGAAAGCCGTAAGCCAGTAGGCAAGAAATGTATTGGCTGAATTTTTCAATATCGAGGCTTTTTTTATCCGATTTAAGCAAAATTTTGATGACGAATTTAGAACATTTAGATGTTATAGAAAGAAAAGGGCCGTAACAAATACTTTAAAGCCTTTATATAAAAATAAACTGATATGACCTCTTGTCGCTATTTAAGTGGACACCGGCCGGAAAAAGTTACCTTTTTAATGGATCCAATCTAGAACAAAACACCAGTCTGTCCTCTCTGACAGTGAACTAAGCGACGATGAGTAAAAAAAAATGTATCCCGTATTTTTCTACAATACGTAAATGGATGTGTGTGTGTGTGTTGTTTCTTTAACGTCGACCTATTTCCGCGACTATGGCCAATGACTGACGCCAGGGAGCAGTTTCACCTCGCTATCCTGTGAATTTTGCCGAACCCCTGCCTTTCTGTAAAGAGGGTAGGGATATTTAACATGCCCAACATCGCATGGACACGGGACCGACGGCTTTACGCCCCCTCCGAAGGGCGGAACGTGCAGACATTCAACTTGCTCAAATACCCTGGGATCTAACCCAGTACCCTTCGGTTCACAGACATACGTTCTTACCCCTGAACCACCGAGGTTCTGTAAATAGATGTGTTAAAATTATTACCAAATTAAAATATTTAGAACAGATAACAAATATATTTATTCCTGACGTAGAAACTTGGTATTTTTGTTATTCCTATATTTTCCAGTGCTAGAAGTAGACATCTGCCACCTTAGGATTTAGAAGAAAAAAAACACCTATCTTAAGGTGCTACATCTAAACATAGCTTCCCTATTTTATTAGCTAAAACATAATAACAAAACGCGGAAACGATTTACGAAAATAAACCTTTTTTTTTCTTATACTTCAGTTTTAGAATAGGTTTCCTGAAATATCAATAATTTCAAGTTACATAGTTGTAGTATTGAGCGGACGATACAATATAGGGTGGCGCATTGAAAACGAAACAGACCGATTTGCGTCCAGATAAATTTTTTTTAAGAAACGCTGAAACACGGCAATTTTAATATTGAGGGGGACATGTTTTGACATAAAACTCAACTTTGTCACATCAACCCCTCAATGGTGGTGATAATAACCCTTATATTTTAAATAGGGAACATGAGTCGAGTGTTACATAATTGGAAGCCCTTTCTTTTCTGAATTCAGCACACTAATTTTCTTGGAAGTTCTATTAACTCGTTTAAAAATTATTCGCAGTTGAAGATGCAAAAACGCATTTCACTCATTCCGATAAGAAATGTGCTGATAGTCAATGTTTTGTTGGTTTGTAAACAAAAAATGGACTATCAGAACATTTCTTATCGGAATAAGTGAAATGCGGTTTATTATTTCAGTTTATCGGTCGGTTTGATACTTGATAGTACTACCGAAAATTAATTTCACAATGGTGTATTCTGTAGAATAAAGAGTTAAAATAATCACTCTTTTTTTAAAAAACGATGACTGTGCCAACCGTACTGCAAATTTGTTTAATGAACGACATCCGAACAGACATGTTGACAGAAAATGAATTTTGGGGTTAGTTGCAAAGTTTCGAGAAAGTGGTTCAGTAGCCAACAAAAAACGGGATCCTGCACGTGAATTTCCGGTTAGAAATGAGACTACTGAGATTGAAGTTTTAGGACAAATTGCTGCAGACCCAACTTTGAGCACGAGAAAATTGGCCACTGTTTCAAACATCAAAAGAAGAACTATTCAGCGAATGTTGAAGCATCATAAATTTCACCCGTATAAAATTCATCTTGTACAACAACTGAATGAAGATTATTTTGATCGGCGGCTGGAGTTTTGTGAAGTTATGACTGCACCAAAAGCTGATAATGGGAACTTTCTGGTCAATATCTGTTTTTCAGACGAGTGTACGTTTTTATTAAACTTTTCAGTCAATCGTCATAATTGTCGTTATTGGGCAAATAATAATCCGAGAAATTTTCACGAAGTCCACACTCAAACTCAACAGAAATTGAATGTCTGGACTGGCATTTTTGGAAAACGTTTAATCCGACCAATTTTTCTTGATGACAATTTGAGTGATAAACGAATTTGGAGTTACTAGAAGATATCGTTTACCCTCTACTAATTGACATTGTTGAAAATGATGATCGCTATCAAGAAAATAAATTAGTGTTTCAACAATATGGAGCTCCTCCGCATTTTTCACAACGTGTTAGGGAGCTTTTTAACAGAGAGTTTCCAGGACAATGGATTGGGCGTAGAGGTGCTATTGAGTGCCCCCCTAGATCACCGGATTTAACTCCTTTAGACTTCTTGCTATAAGGCCATTTAAAGAGTAGAATTTACGCAACAGAACCGGAGTCTCTGGAAGAATTACGACGACGCATTGTTGAAGAATGCCGTCTAATAACTCCACAAATCCTCCAGAATGTCAGAGCTCGTTTTGGACAAAATTTTTACTTATGTAAGGAAGCTGGTGGTCAATAATTTGAACACTTACTTAACTGAATAAACATTTTTGAACGTTTGGTTTTGTTTTTTAGTTTTTCTTAACGAAAAATTGACTAATTAGTGCATTTCTTATCACAATGAATGAAATACGTTCTTGCAACTCCAACTGTGAATAATTTTTAAACGAGTTGATAAAACTTCCAAAAAATTAGTGTGCTGAATTCAGAAAAGAAAGATCTTTTAAATGATTTAACACTCGACCTATATTCCCTATTTAAAATATAAGGGTTGTTATCACCACCCTTAAGGGGTTGATGTGATTAAGTTGAGTTTTATGTCAAAACATGACCCCCTCAATAATAAAATTGCCGTGTTTCAGCGTTTCTTAAAAAAAAAAAAATTCTCTGGACGCAAATCGGTCTGTTTCGTTTTCACTGCGCCACCCTGCATATACATTTTATTTAAAAAGTTTACCCATAAACGACAAACTCACTTTATCATTGACTCACTCTGTACACTTTAACATAAACAATGTTAACAAAATACTATCGTTAACACCTTAGCTATCCAGCATGACAGGTGACGAAATTATGGTTTAGTAATTATGAATTTAAATTTCTAATAAATGACTCATGTTGTCTTAATAGGTACATTTATTAATATGGACGGTTTGTCTTTATCAGGGGTCTTTCACCACAAATTTGTTGCTAAACACTGATACAAAAGAAGAATACTCCACTCCTATATTGTTTCCTAATATTGTTCACTGACAGGAAACCACAAAGATGCATCACTTGTACAACTTGGGCAATTTAAACATATTACAATAATTTGAAGGTAATTGCTTTCATGTATTGGGAAGTACACTTGTATGACTCATTATATATTATTTTACTTACATAACAAAGTACAAAAAAACTATATGAAATAAAATTGATTAGTATACATTCAAACTTCAATTAAAACGTGAATATCCCATATACGATGGTAAATCCTTATCTTTATCCCTGAGCAATGTAATCAAAGGCACAGTACCTATTTATTTTTATTTTTCAACAAAATCGCCATTAACTCAGACACAAACACACTTTCCTCAAAGGTGCTCTAACACTTTCACAGCTTGTTTTATTAAGAGCTCATGTCTCCAAGACATCATGAAATTGATTGTTGTGCCACAAGATGGGTGTTTACTGGCTTCTTGAATAGTTGGGTTTGATATGTCATCGGACATGTACATGGCGTGAGGGGATTCCAAAGCTTAGACGCTTTAGGAAAAAACGAGGATTCACAACGAATTGTTCGACAAGTGGGTAATTAGACACTAAAAGCGTGCACTTTTCGAATAAAACTGCTTTGCTGATTAAAGGTCGCAAGTGGAATCACTAACAAAGCAACGTCGACGATGAAGCTTAGACTATTTTGGAAGTAAGTAAGGTAAATTCCTGGCTGGTGAGTGAATGCCGAGACGAGACGAGCGACCTGGCTGGGCAGAATGAGGTGACCCCCATCTGGGTGCCGGGTCACTCGGGGGTCAAAGGCAATGAAGAAGCTGACAGTCTCGCGAAGAGAGGGTCAGCAGAACCACTTATGGGACCAGAACCGGCCCTGTGCGTGACAAAGAGCACTGCCAGGGGAGCCATTAAGTCCTGGGTCAGAAACCAACACAAGGTGTACTGGGCAGACTGTCCAGGGCTCAGACATGGTAAGTCAATAATTGACGAACCCAGTTCAAAGAGAGCTGTGGAGCTGCTAAATCTTAGCAGAGGACAGCTCAGAAACACGACAGGTCTCTTGACGGGACACATGGCCGTCAAGAAACACCTGCATAAAATGGGGCGGCTCGAAGGGGACCTCGCATGCAGACTCTGCGGCGAGGGGGAGGAATCAGCCCAGCACATCTTGTGCGAGTGTAAAGCTCTGGACCGCAAAAGACCATTGATCTACGGTCAGTCTAGACCGGAGACAAAGCAATATAAAACTTCACCCTACCAATCGCTGTGCAGACTAGTCCAAGGCACAGTGATTTTGGAATGGGTGGAGTAAGACTAAGGGTATGCACCATCAACCAAAGGTTGCAGTGCTATTGGGGCGGCAAGGCCTCGGATGAGCCCTGAGGGGGGAAAAGGGGTCATAAAAAGATGTGTGTTGTCTCTGTAGCTATTCAACATATTCATGAACAAATGTATATAAAGATAAATCTGCTCGGAAGCAGAAAGTGTAAAAATAAATGCTTCTAAGGTAAAATTGTTACTATGCGCTGATGATGCAGTACTGCCCAGAAAATCTGAAAGTGACCTGCAGCGGGTATTAGAGAGACTAACGACATTAATAATAAATAAAACGAATCTACGTGTGAACGCAGAGAATACTTAAATTGACATGTTTGAAACATCGGGTGGAACAAGTATTGCAGTCGCTTGATAAATGGTAGGCCTGGTAGAGGAAGCAAAGGAATTCAGATATTTAGGAAAAGTGTTATTAAACGACGAAAGATCATATGATGAGGATGATACACAAAGTATGGTAAATGTGGATAGAGAGAAATAAAAGTCCGGTGCAGCAAGTCCGTTATGGTAGTGAATTTTCATTAAAATATTTTTAATAGCAAATGGTTCTTTTTTAATGAAAGCAGACATCAAATTTGGTGTGGATGGGTGTAGTCCCGGGGGGTGTGGCCTTCAGAGGACTAGCCAGGACGAAGGAGGTGCAACTGGTATGGCTTCTGGGACACTGTGGCGTAGCGGGGAATGAGGTGGCAAAAATCTCGCCCGGGGCCTACCGCTGCTACCACTACTATGGTAGTGAATTTTCATAAAAATATTTTTAATAGCAAATGTTTCTTTTTTTAATGAAAGCAGACATCAAATTTGGTTTCAGTATAACCTATATAGTAAAAACAAAGTACCATATTTCATCAAATAAGGTTTATGACAAAACTCCCAAACAAGTTTTTTGCATAGAAATTTACAAACCATTTTTTCACGAAAATCCGAAAATATTTTTTTTTAAATAACTTATTAAACATTTATTATTATGCCCTTCACTTCTGAAACACAAAATATAGACTGTTATATTTGAAATAATGGAGTTTTTTTTTTAATTCAGTGACTATTTGAGGTGCCCGGTACTCGGCATCTCGATTTTCTCATGAAATAATATAAACGAAAACCTCTCTGAATGCGTCATTTGCATTAGACTTTGATTTTTGTTGGTTAAAATACCGTCTCCCAATTTTTATATGTGCCAAAAATATGGCACTTGCTGCAGTTCGCTTACGCGCTTGATATGTCCTTCATTTACAGAAACGAAAGCCAACAGTGAAGCCAAAGAAGTAGTCTCCAAGTCTGTATTTAGTATGGAACAGGTTCACCAAGTAAGGTAAACAACAGTCGATGAGTCGATTAAAATGTTAGGCATTGATGAAAATGTTTCGAAAAAAGCAATACCTTATTGATGGACATGAAATGACGTGTTGCAAACTAAATTACCTAAGAAAATTGTGGAAAAACGCCGCGGAAAACTGACCAAAGTTG
>OZ023263.1:165422206-165474706 GCA_964006375.1 Tillus elongatus
ACCTCGGGTTGCACTACGCAGGAAGCAGTGGCCATGCCGTGGTCTGAGCGACCAAGGGGGGCGGTGACTGATAACTTATAGCATTCAGGTTTTGTAGTAAGAAGGAGAACCAAGGGATTTGAACTGTGTGTTGGAATGCGAGGAAAGTAAGTGGGTTGCTAAACCATATTGGCTAAAGAATTGCTGATTGCAAATGCCTCCGATGCTCTCCCTTGTGGATAGGTTTTTGAAGATCCTAGCCATTGCTTATTATGGACAGTGAACTCACCAAAAATAGTGACCTCGGATGAAGGATTTTCAGAGATCAGATAGTCGGTTTTTAGAATAGAAACGTAGTCAAAGAGCTGGACAAAGTTGTTGTCAGAAGGTGACCGGTAAATGCAACATATGAATTTAGTTGCAGCCCTGAGAGAGTGCTTTATCCATAGTATGTCTTCTCTTCCAGCTTCTAAATTGAGGAGTCTGGTGCAGGGTAGATTGCTACAGACGATGCGCACACGCCTCCATGCAATCTAAAGGAAGTAAGGAGCTCATACCCCAGGAAATTAGGGTGGTAGATTGTTATTAGTTATCTTGTGTTGCCAGTGAAGAATTCAACTCTTAAAAGTACTAATAAACTAAACACAAAATTGCAGGTAGTTGAATTATTGGAATTCCCATTTTCAACGAATAACCAAAAACTTGTAAGCCTGTTCGGTTTGTTAAATATAAATGGACGAAGTACGAAGGAATTCACCCGGTTACTACACATTATAATAATAGTTCTTGGATATAGTTAGACTTTTTATAAAAGTTTCTAACAGTGTTTATATACAGCAGAGGAATGGAATTATTAAAAACTTTATAATTTACGTGAACAACTCTTCAATAATTGATTCATAGTAGAATTAAGATTTTATTTAATTAATACTAGCCGATTGCCCAGAGCTGTCAATATATTATTCATCCCAATCTTCTATTAGACAGGAAATATATCATAGATTACAATAAATATTTAAATTCCACCGCTACCGGCACTAGGGGATGTCTTGCGGCCATAATATTTTAAACGGGGTGTCACTGTTCATCTCAGCAACCCAGAAAACTATGGAATCGACACTATGATCGGTATTTTTTCACATACCCCCTCCTAAAAGGATGTTAGGGGTGTCACGTTTGTCAAAATAGTTTGTCGATTATGTATGAAAAAGTTTATGACAACAAATTGATTTATTGACTGATGAAAGATTTTTCCAAATTTATTTTGTTAAATAAAAATATAACTCCATAGCTGAAACATAAACTGAATACTAAGTGTAGATCAAAACCTGTGATGAGCACTGATAAGTATACTTGGAGGATCCAAATCACCATAGCACATCTTTTTAAAGACCTAACTATCGTTTCGATAACAACGTTAGCTTCATCGGAGGATGAAATATTCTAATTAAATAAATTAAATTCTAAATTCTAGAATATTTCATCCTCTGATAAAGCTAACGTTGTTAGTGAAACGATCGTTATGTCTTTTAAAAGATGTGTTGTGGTGAGTTGTGTTCTCCAAGTGTACTTATTTATTTAAAGACCTTGTTAAACACACTTATTGTAATATTTATTGTCCATAACTCGCATGTGTTGCAGAATCTTCGTTTAAAAATCACCAATTTTGACATTTTAAATCGTCACTTTGACGTGGTTTGAAATAAAAACATAAAGATTTAAAAATATTATGTTTTGTTCCACTTGTCCTTTTTGCACCAGAAAAACTAATCTTTGTCTGTAATATATAATAGATACAGATAATATTTTGATCTTGTGCCTTTTTTCAAATTTGTTGGACTCCTGGGCGACTATTTTTTTAAATGCTTACAACTTATTTCTTATAGTTTAGACATCTGAATTTAGGCATATTCGATATATTATATAGGAGCAACTTGCGCGTCAAATTTTGTTACAATAGCTTTGCTATTTCCGAATACACAAAAATGTCCTAGGAAGACTTGGTCAAACTTTCCTGGCTAACGAATTTATCCAAGCCATTCACTAAAGGAATACCCATGCCAAATGGCATAAAAATCCGTTATTTTTTGTGGTTGTGATACACACACGCACACGCGCACGCACGCGCACACACAGAGAGAAAGAGAGAGAGAGATAAAGTGTGAATCTGGCCTTGAGTTGGGTTCCAGGTGGCCTAGTTCGTGGTAATTTGAAGAATTTTTTTCAAAATTCAAAAGTAGCAATCTTGTTAATTTAAAATTTGTTCTACGAAAATGCGCTAAAAACAAAGGCTAGGGGCTACATGAAGGAGCATTTGTCAAGCCTGTAGACTTTAATAAAGGAGTAAAGGCTACATAAAGGAGCATCTGTCTAGCCTGTGGATCTAATACAGGACATAGATTTGGACAGGGTATTCTAGATGCTTACACGGGAACGTCACAGTAGATTCGGTCCTCGCAGTGACAAGAGTCGATGAGCCATTTCCCCCTAAATCTAATCTAAGAAGAATTAGACTAAAAATCAGTATGAAGAAAACAAAAGTAATGAAGATAACAGCGGGTGGGCGGTGAAAACAGTATATGAAAGCTAAACAACGAACAACTTGAACAATAAAAATGTTCACCTAACTTGGGAGTCTTACTATGGAGTCTGATTATGGTTAATGTTATAACGAGCTCAGAAAAAGGCTCGCGATGGCATAGTAAGCATTCACTAATAACTAATAAACTACTAATACTAATGAACATTTTAATTTGGACCTGGGGAAGATGTTATAATGTATCGAACGAAAAGCTGTACGTAAAGTAAACAGAACATGAAAAAATAGAATATTTTCTAGTGTGGACATGGAGAAAAAGATCAAAGAGAGGTTACACAAATAGAAACACTAAAAACGTGTGCTAGACGAGAGAAAAAGATGTTTGCTGAAAGAAATTGAGAGGAGCAAGAAACTGTTGTTGGGCATATTCTGAGACATAAATTTTCTAACATTATCTGAAGAACACATATTTGTAAAAAAGGAAAAGGGTAAATCAAGAGGAAATTTTCTGAAAAAACTGGACCACTCGATGAAGTGTGAAAACTACAATGGAATGAAAAGAGCTATTGGGCACAGAGAGTGTTGGTTGCGATTACAAAGCGAAATCATCTTTAGTCTGTAATGGTGATTGACCTTATTTTTTTCAATTCAATAGACCACCTTAGTGTACCGATTTTTGGGGACGGAAATTTGAAATTAGATTCATAACGCAAGAAAGTATAAATCACTCGCCAGGCATTTCTTATTGGTGAACAATATAGGTACTTTTCAATCGCCAATATTTAAATGTAGTTTCTAATAATGAGTTTACCAACACGATAAATTATGAATATTTTACTATCATTTGGGATGAAAATATCACCATGAACTAGCTTTTTCAATGAGAAACCGAGGAAATAATCTAACCCTGCATTTTGGCAAATTCGTATGTCTTAGCTTAACTCGTACCTTTGCGCTAGCGCATTTATCCACTGTCGATTTGACATATAAGCTCTTGAAGGTCGTTGTTTCGAAAGCGGTAACATCGGCAGCGTTGTCAAATGACGATTTTTTTTGGGATTAAGAACCCTAGTGTGTCACGATACAGGATATCACTTCCGGGCATATGGACTTAATAGAAAGGTGATAATGTGACAACAAAAAGAGAAATATTTCTTTTCGAATGTAGGTTAAGATGCAACAATAAATATGTAAACATGACTTGAAGCCGCTCCTGAAGGGTGTTATGTAAAACTTAGATAAATAAACAAATGTATTTACATTTTTTATTGAACGTATAACTGCAGTTTCGCTGAAGTTCTCAGCTTTGTCAAATACAGAACGGTTATGTAAAATTTTAAAACAATTTAACACAGATTTTTTGTTACACTTTGTTAAGACAGTTTTGTACAGGTGGGTTTTTATATACTTGTTATGTGATAGGTCTGATCAGTGGTAAATTCTTCATCAGCAAGAGTACTTGCCTCACAGCAAAGAGTTTTGGCTGTTCAGATTTATACATTTCATATCATCGTGACAGAAATCATTAGTAGATCAGAACGATATTTTTCTGGAAGTCATCTTCTGGTTTTTTGATCAAGTTTTATCTAGCACGCCGAAAATACACAAACGATTAATATAAACTAAACTAGTAAGCCAATGGTGACGATTTACGAACGCAAAGCTAATGAAATTTTGGGGGTTAAATGACATTCATGATGTTGGGAATGTCAACCAGTAATCATCGACGTACGTCGCCCGGTCGTGCATTATTAGTTTCAATTATAGATATGTCATGATAAAATCCGATATTTTAAATTCTAAAATTAGGAATTGATAGTTAATCAAAGTTCTCAGTCTGGGTCGTTTCAAGTATAAGAATTGCTCTACAGGCAATGAAACTATACATTTCGTATTAGAGCAATGGTAATAAATTTAAACATAGAAAAGGCGAGAAATAAATTTCCTTACGTTACTAATGTGGTCCAAAACTTGTAGTTCATTATCATTTTATGTGTGGAATCAATAACACACTTCATTATTGATACCAGTGTGACAAACTTTAAAAGAATTATTGTCAAATAATTATACATAAAAGCTGAAACTAACGTTATTAGTGAATTTTCTTTAAAAAAATTAACTAATGAGGAGATCCCGACTTTTGAATTTTGGAAAAATTTCTTCAAATGAGCGCTAATTAGGCCCCCCAGAAAACATATCCGGGGTCAGTTTCAATTTTTATATGTTTTCATATATATATATATATATATATATATATATATATATATATATATATATATATATATATATATATATATATATATATATATATATATATATATATATATATATATATATATATATATGTATCACACCGATAACTCAATAAATAATAGGCCGATTTAGACTAAATCTGGTGAGTTCCTTCCTTTTGCAAATGGCTTAGATAAGTTCGTTATCCAGGAAAATCTGCCCAGGTTTTCCCGGAAAATTTTGTGTTTTCTTTCGAAAAAAAATATATTTCCCGAATTAACAAAGTAAGGCCAACCAAATTTTGTACGCGGGTTTATATAATTATATGTAAGTTACCTACCAAAATTTAGCTCTGTAGGTCAAAAGACAAAAAAGTTATAGGCATTTAAATAAAAATTAATTGGGGTTTTCCTCAAAACGTCAAAGTGACAATTTAAAATGTCAAAATTCGCAACATTTAGGCAAAGAACTTGAATCTAATACGGGCTATGGAAAGAAAATGTCTCAAGAAGAATGTTTTACAAACCCTGAAGTCTTAGTTTCAACCGTCATTGTCCTTCATTTTACTAAAATGTTTCCAGAAAATTAATTTCAAATAGACCCTTTCTCTGATGGTTGGCAGTAGTCTTAGCTATAGAGTTTATCATTTAATGGTATATAATTTTTGTCGAATTTTCGTAAAAAATCAATAAAGCTCAATATAACCGTTATTATACAAGATATGAAGAAAAAAAGGAATACATTAATTATAGGGTGTCTTGAGCTACACCTTAAAAAAAATTCTACAATCACAGGTTGGCCCATAAGTCGTTGGTGATACAAATTCTCTTTTTTTTAATCAAACACGCCTTATGTTATTTCATTTTTGCATTTTCCATCGAAATATTATAATGCATGTTTGTAAGAAAGGAAATTATGGACGCAGCAAGTGCGTTATGGTAGCGAATTTTGATCAAATGCTTCATATTTGAATAGCTCAATTTGCTATTAACCTATAATGTTGACCAAAGGCGTAGATAGGTTTTTTTTTTGGGGAGGGTATTCCAAAAATGCAAAGGTAAACAAAATTACAAATACAATGGCTAAACAATGTATTGAATTAAAATAATTGAACAAAAATTGCAAAAATATTAATAAAAAACAAAATTAAATATTTCTCACATTGGAAAACAAAAGTCTGGACGCACCAAGTGTGTTATGGTAGTGAATTTTCATGGAAATGATCTGCACCAAACATTTTTTTATTAAATGCTTATAACTTTTTTTGGAACGTATAGATCTGTTTTGTATATAACTTAATGTTTATAACATAAACTTACATTACAAATTTGGTTACCATAGGTCTGTTATTTTCGGAAATAAAAAAATGTTCGAATGAAAACCCAAAATAGAAAACCTGATCCAATTTTTCTGGATAACGAACTTATCCAACCAACTTAGAAAAGGAAGGTACCTGCCAAATTTGATTAAATCGGACCATTGCTTTTTTGAGTTAGAGTGTGAAATATTTCTACGAATATTCACTAAAAACAATTGAGAAATCAAACTCGAAATCAGAGTAATGCCAGGGTTCTCTTTTTTTTTCGCAAATCGCTCCAAACCTTTTCGTCATTTGTGGGAATGCTCTGATCCTCATGCATGAAGGCTAGTCTATCTAACCTCTGCTGTCCCATTGTTAAGCTGAACCAAATTTTAAACGTTCTTAACGCGGAAAAATACTTTTCTGCAGATTCCACACTGGCAGACAAACCTGCAAAAAAATCTCAGTGCGAGATGTACCTATGTCACGAAATACTTCTTTATCGGATAATTAGAGAGTTTCAACAACTTCAACAAGCACCTGGAGACCTATTGTTCTATTTTCTAACACAAAAAATCAGCTGTACCTAAATCCGAATCCAACGTTACTCGTAAAAAATCTGGACTCTTTATTATTATTTTCCTATTCCAGCAAATATTTTGATACATTTGCTTCTGAAGATGAAATGTTGTCGTCATTTTTTCTATTATAACCACAGGAATGATATTTTCATTTTTAGGCAAAACATTTTTTAGTACTAAAGCGAAACTTCCATGATGTTCTTTAATAGAGAAACGAAAATGCCAGTCATAATATCTCTGGGGGGTTTCCCTTTGAACGTTAGTATGGTTGAAACCTTAGTAAGACGTCTCTGTCTATAGTGTTTATACGAGGAAACCTTATGGAAATATTTAACTTATTGCGCAGTTTGTCAATTTCTTCCTACAATCTCGTGAAGCATCTATCTGCGCTCATACTTCTTTCTTTTAGCAGATCTAAAAGACAACGAACTGATTTCTCAGCATATTTCCTTTTAAAAGTTTAAAAAAAATTGCGAAAATGCAGGTCCAAGAAGCACATTCACAAAAAAATTTCAAGAGTTTTACTTAAAACGAGATTTTCTCATTAAAAAAAAATTCCGACGTGGTAATTTTTCTCCCTTGGCCTTAGGGGGGTAATTACCCCCATTACCCCTCCCTTATCTACGCCTTTAAGGTTGACCAAGAAACGAGTTTTTTCGGGAATAGTTTAAGTTTACTTTCGGAAATTTTTGTACATTTTCAAAGAATAAAGTTATTTTGATGAAACATGGCACATTGTTTTTACTATATAGGTTATACTGGTAACTAAATTTGATGCCTCCTTTCTTAAAAAACACACATATTTGCTATTAAAAACATTTTAATGAAAATTCACTACCATAACGCACTTGCTGCGTCCAGACTTTTTAATTTATAGCCATTTATGACCAAGATTAAATTTGATATACCTTTGTTTCACCTGTTATGGATTGTTAACCACTTTTACTTCCAGCAAAACAACAATGTAGTTAATAATTTTATGATAACATTTTAAATCTTAATGGTGTAAGTCCTAAGTTAGGTGTATTAAAATTAGAAGTCTTGGATGTTAAGCCACCACACTAACCATTAAAAGAACAAACATTGTTGAGACAATAGTATTTAGAGACAAGAATAAAAGTGATTAGCCTTGTAGAATGCACTAAAAGACTACAGTAAATAACTTTCTTAAGTTATTTTTTATACCAAGCAAGACATCCAACCGCGTCCTTTGCTTAATCGACTCTATTATTAACGTAGTAGCGATGAAATAAATAGCCTAGAGTCCGGAGTATTATAGTCATAAGTCTTTTGTTTGGTTTTAAAAATGTTAGGTGAATACGTTGTTTTTGTATAATAGTTAGTAATAGTTATGTAACAAAGTTGTTCCGAAGCTCCACTGGTTTGCAAAGAATATTTGTGTAATAGGATCTGGTCCAAATTATATATAATATGCTTCCAAAGCGTAAATTTTCAAAATAGGCTCAGACATAGTATACTGACTTTCAAAAAATCCAAACACGCAGCAAGGCTTGACAATTGTAATAAAATTATTCATAATGTGTGTTTATGATTACACTTTCGAACTAAAATATTAAAAAATAAAAGAGTTATTTAATGATGATTGGGTCCGCAGTGGTTTCTTATGCATTCAGTAACTCATCGAGGCATGCTTATTGAATTCGGTCAGCAGAGTCAACTAGGTTATTTGGTGGTTGGGGTAAATTACCCACTCGATTGCCAATCATATTGGTGACAAGTCTGGGGAGCGAGAGGGCCATGGAAGCAGGGTCACGTTATATTCCTCTAAGAATTTTGTAGTAATCCTTACTCTAAGAGGACCTGCGTTGCCTTGTTGGAAAAGGGGTTGAATTAACCCCCGTGGGTATGGCAGCGCAACAAGCCGCAGTACGTTTCATATGTAATCATATGCATTCAAATTTATCTCAACAAAAACTAGAGACTACCTACTACCGTATGTTATCGCACCCCATTACATCAGCCTCCGTGTAAATGCCGCATGCCGTTCCACAGCAAATTCTAAATTTCTGCATTCTTCACGTAATTGTTTTACGCTTCTGCGACCATCGTGTATCCAAACACAGAATCGTCAGAGAACATGACACGATTTCATTTACCAACGCAATTTAATATCCCGTTACACCACTCAAGCCGAGCAGCAAGATGTCGAGGTGTAAATGGGGGACATAAAAATAGTATGGCCATAGAGCGTCCTTGTTGTAAAAGTCTCGACCAAGCATTTCCAATCGACCGTGTCGTGGAAACTCTGTTTTGTAAAGCCGCAATCGTCAAATGATCTTCCCGTGCTGAAGTTACTAGCGGTCGTCCAGATCCAAGACGACGGCTATGGATTTCTTCTTCAGACCACCTGGACCAACACTGTGACACTGTTGACACACTGAGTCCTATGCGGTTGGAAATTTGTCTGATTGAGAAACCGGCTTCCCGCATATCAAGAATACGCCCCCTTTCGAATACACTTAAATGATTGTAGTTGTTCCGTAAACGGCATCTAGGAATAATGACTTAATGACGTAATAAATTAAGCCAACTGCTATGAAGTATTGCTTCAAACTAAAGGAACCGCAAATTTAAAGAGATAATTTTTTGATAAAACAGAATTAAGAGGGTACAACTGTTAAATCTTTTTGTCCATATTGCTACCCTTTCTTATCAGAGACGAAACATAGTAGTATAGAAAATTTTATTGAAATTGGTCGACTCCTACTGGGTGTTCGAATTTTTTGAAAAGTCATTATATGTTCTTATATATATATATATATATATATATATATATATATATATATATATATATATATATATATATATATATATATATATATATATATATATATATATATATATAGGTGGGTGTGTGTGTTTCTGTATCACAACAAAAACCCTTTGATGAAAGATGGTAAGAAACTTCCATGTGTAAATGGCTTAAGTTCGTTAGCCGGTACAATCGCACCAATTTTTTAGAGAAAATGTTTGGTTTTCTTTAAAAACTATTTTGTGTATCCCAAAATAACAAAGCTATAGTAATCAAATTTAGTACGCAGGTTTCTATTATGAAACGTATACTTTCAAAGTACAATTTGGATAACCCAATTCATCACAATACAGATTAGTATATTCATCCCTCTGCTGACGCTAAATTTGTTAGCGAAACAATTGTCAGATCTAAAAACTCTATTCTGATGAATTGGGTTCTACAAATTGTACTCATCAGTGCTCATCACGGGTTGAAAATTTCACTCTTCGTATACTTTATATCAAAATTTAGATTTCTAAGTTAAAAGAACAAAAATTGATAAGCGCGATCTAGGACCCCTGGAACTCAGATACGAGGTCGGTTTCAGACTATATATATATATATATATATATATATATATATATATATATATATATATATATATATATATATATATATATATATATATATATATATATATATATGTGTGTGTGTGTGTGTGTGTGTGTGTGTCACAATGATAAGTCAAAAAGTAATGGAGCGATTTTGAAAAATTGGTGAGTACTTTCCTTTCGCAAGTGGCTTGGATAAGTTCGTCAGTCAGGAAAATCTGCTCAGTTCAAATAGGGCAAACAACGCTTTATTTTATTAGATAGTCCCTGGTCCGTGCCAGTTCTGAGCTGACATTTAATGTATCGAATTTCGACCACGAAATTATAATGCATGTTTGTAATAAAAGAAATTCGAGACGCAGAAAGTGCGTTATAATAGCGAATTTTTATTAAATGCTTCAAATTTGAATAGCTCAATTTGCCATTAACCATTAACCAAGGTTCGTTGGCCAGGAAACTAGTTTTTCCGGAACATTTTAAGTTTATTTAAAATTATTGTGCATTTTCAAACAATAAAGTTATTTTGATGAAACATGGCACATTGTTTCTACTATATAGGTTATACTGGTAACCAAATTTGATACCTGCTTCCTTTAAAAAAAAACACATATTTGCTATTTAAAACATTTTAATGAAAATTCACTACCATAACTCACTTGCTCCGTCCAGACTTTTTAAAAGTTGTCTAAAAACAGGTAGAATAGGCGGGGCATTATTTGACATTAGAAAGAAATTTCCGTCGCTCTAGATTAAGTTGTTAAAGTTCATTGACTGTACTAATCTGTAGAGATTTTTAACGATACGAAATACCGCGTTATTCACCAAATTTCTTTTAATATCTGCATTGCACCATTTAATTACATTTAATTTGTTATAAACCAGGTCATTTTTTTATTTTCTAATCGAGTGAAATTCTGAATCAATCTATATTTAAATTCAAACTTTACTTGTAATTTTTATTTTATGCTATGCACCAAACTGTATATACCATAATCAATACGTATGGGGGCCGTTTGCTTTTAAATATACGAAATATACAAAAAGAGGTTATCTTGTCGGGTGAAATTTAAAAACGTTGTTAACATTTTGGAAAATGTGGCTTCTAGGCAAGTTGTAGACAAAAATTAACAAACAACGAGAATCAGAGATGTAAGTTGGTAGGCACTTCGTACTTCTCACCAGCACACATTAAAATGAAATTCGGTCAATAGCTTAGGACAGCTATTAGCCAGGCCGGACGAACCAGTTTTACTGCAGAAATTTAACATTTTCTTTGGAAAAATATTTGTATGTAATAAAGTAATTTTAGTAGTAAAATTCTGAACACCAGTTGCTTTAAAGACTACTACAAAGCTGGTTTTAGTGAGTTATAGGCATTTGTGTTTTTTCTTCAGTGGACCAAAAGAGGTTTGAACACACTCAGGCCTAAGAGACGATTTCCAGTGAGATTTGGGAAGTAGGCAACCATAATTGAGCTACAAGAACCCAACCCACCCTTTTACACCGCTCTAACGAGTAAGCAGATTGAGACCTAGAGTTTATTTTCTTTCATATTTCCTTAACCTCTTAGAACTGCTCCAATGCATGTGTCAAAACCTCGGGTTTTAATAAATTCTGAACGCGGGTCAACCTGAAAACCTAGTATTTCTTTTATGTATATATATATATATATATATATATATATATATATATATATATATATATATATATATATATATATATATATATATATATATATATATATATCGACGCATGAGTAGGTAAAAGACTGTAATTTTTTTAGTTTAAACTTCATTTTCTGGAAAAAAATGTTACAAAGAAAAGATGATCCGAAAGAAAAATTGAGTAGGTATACAAAATGTTAAAATCCTAAGCCTACTTTGATATTTTCAGATTCTGAAAAAATGTATCATGCTATGGAAGAAAGACGAATAAAATTATGTTTTGACAGTTGTCAAAAACAGTTAATTGTAATTATTGTCGCAGTTGTCATCTAAAACTGATCCGAGCTTAACTGTGAAAAATTAAACAAGTTATGCCTACTATACCAGAACGGATCTACCAAATGCAGTGTTATAGAATTGGTGAATTATCTATTCCAGAGGTTATCAGACTGTTTCATATGGAGTTCCCGAACACAGTTGTGGTCCAATCTATATATGCTACTTAAAAGAATTGTCACTAACGGTAGGTACTGTACATAATATACCAAAATAGAAGAAGGACTTTCGTGGAAATTATGTAGGTACTGTGGTAGCAATGGATTCATTACGCGAAATGCCCGAGCTGTTACCAAGAATGGGTACGCGAAGACTCGCATTAGCAAATCACACATTTATGAAGCAAAGAAGGTAAAGCCATATAAAGTTAGATTTCGTCACACGATAGATGAAGCAAATGAATCCCGAAGGTTGGAATTTTAACATTAGGTGAGAAATTTCTGTAAAAATATTATTTTCTCAGATGAACGACTTTCACCACCAACGGTGTACCTTTATCATAAAATTGTCGATATTGGTCTGAAAATAATTCACATTATGTAATAAATTCTCGGCAGCAGTATTTTAAAAACGCTAATGTTTGGTATGCCATTTCATATCATTGCGGTGTAATTAGGCCATATTTTATTGATGGAAACCTTAATCAACATTTATATTTAAATATTTCGATTCAGTTTGTGGATAAACTACCACACGAACAAAGATTTTCTTTTTCATATTTTGAACACGAAGGTTCCCCTTCCCGCTCGACATTTCAGGTATGTGAATGGCTGAATGAGAATTTTCAAGAAAAATGGATAGCCAATGGTCCCATTTTGTGGCTGCCCAGATCTCTGGGCCTAACAATAATGAATTTTTATTTTTGGGGCCGGATAAAACAAACAGTATATTCAAATAGACTACCAAATGACGTAGAAGTATTGAAAAATCGCGATAAATTGTATTTCCCCTGAGGAGATTAAAGCAGCTTTCACTGCATTTCTGGAAAAAATGAAGAATGTGCGAATAAAGGCGGAAAGCTTATTGAATAAATTAATATTTCAGCTAACGTTGGTCTTGTTATGTTTTTTCTCTCAGGGCTCGTCCGCGTCTATGCCACCCCGATAGCACCGCAGCCTTTGGCTTATTATGCATGCCCTTTGTCTTTTCTACTCCACTGATTCCAAAATCACTGTGCCGTGAACTAGTCTGCAGAGCAATTGGTAGGGTGAAGTTTTATATTGCTCTGTCTCCGGTCTAGGCTGACCAAAGATCAGTTGTCTTTTGCGGTCCAGAGCTTTCTACTCGCACAAGATGTGTTGGGCTGATTCCTCCCCCTCGCCGCAGAGTCTGCATACCAGGTCCCCCTCGAACCGCTCCATTTTATGCAGGTGTTCCTTGACGGCCATGTGTACCGTCAAGAGTCCTGTTATGTTTCTGAGCTGTCCTCTGCTAAGATTTAGCAGCTCCACAGCTCTCCTTGAACTGGTTTCGTCAATTATTCACTTCCCATGTCTGAGCCCTGGACAATCTGCCCAGTACACCTTGTGTTGGTTTCTGACCCAGGACTTAATGTCTCCCCTGGCAGTGCTCTTTGTCACAGTCAGAACCGGTTCTGGTCCCATAAATGGTTCTGCTGACCATCTCTTCGCGAGATTATCAGCTTCTTCATTGCCTTTGAACCCCGAGTGACCCGGCACCCAGATGAGGGTGACCTTATTCTGCCCAGTCAGGTCGCTCGTCTCGTCTCGGCATTTACTTACCTGCCTGGAATTTACCCGTGTGCTACCTATGGCCTTAAGGCTGCCTGGCTGTCTGCGGCTATGAGGATCCCCTTGTCAGTGTAGCCCCTCATCTTGTTCTCTCGCACGCAGTGCAATATGCCGTACATTTCAACCTGAAAGACCTTTGCATGGGCTCCGATGGAAATACTATGACTTACCCTCGGTCCTTCCGAATAAACACCTGCCCCCGTTCCACGCTCCCCGCCGGATCCGTCCGTGAACCAGACGAGCGCGTCCCGTGGTAAGCCCGGTCCCCTCCATGCCTCGCGGTCGGGGATTTCCACTGTAAAATTGTTTTCTCTACAGATTCGCGAGCTCGCGAAGTCTGACCTAATTTCAAGCATGGGCTCCTTCACGATCCCCTAAATTTTGCAGTGGTCCCTGCAGCCTGGGTTGATATTCAGTCTGCCATTGCAGGTTAGTCTGTATAGTCCTAGCCTGGGCTCCCCCATGATAACAAAGTGTAATGGGGGGCAGATCCAGCAACACCTCCATGGCGGCTGTTGGGGTTGAAGACATGGCCCCTGTGATGCCTAGGCAAGCCATCCTTTGGATCTTGCCTAGTTTTTGTTTGGCACTGGATTGTGTCACCTTAGGCTACCAGACCAGTCCCGCGTAGGTTAACGATGGTCTGACCACTCTTACGTACAGCCAGTGGGCCATACTAGGTCTTAGTCCCCACGTTTTTCCATATAGCCGCCTAGTGACGGCTAAGGTCATAACTGCCTTACGCAGTATTTTTTCAACGTGACCATTCCAGGTTAGCTCAGATTCCAATACGACGCCAAGATATTTTACCTCCCTGGCCATTGGGATGTTTCTACCGTATAGAGTGAGAGTTTTGTGGCTCTCCCACTTCCTTCTCCTCGTAAACGGTATGACGGTGGCTTTCTCGGGGCTCACCCCGAACCCTTGGCCAACTGTCCACCTTTCCACCACTTTCAGTGTTGTCTGCATGCATTGTTATGTTAGTACTGAAATAAATTTATTTTTTGATGTTTGTATTTCCTTATTTTCATCTTCTCCTTTCCTTAATTATCTAAATGTCTAATAGAGAGACAAAAAGAAAGCTATCATGTTTAATTTATTATTTTGAACAACTTTTGTTAACGAAATTTTTTTAATATCTTCAATAAGGAGGGTGCGTGGAATTCAAATTATGCGAAAAATCAAAGTAGTTTTCGGATTTAAAAATTTTGTGCTCCTACTCAGTTTTTCTTTCCAATCATATTTTGTTTATAACATTTTTTCGTATCTCGTAGAGAAAAGGCACTTTACTTTAAAAAATTAGTTTTTTGTAAATTTCCAAGAAATTTTTGGAAATTGAAATTGTGACACGAATGATTTTCTGTTCAAGCAGGGCTTAATCCAAGAAAATTAAGTTTCAACTCAAAAAATTTGAGTTTTCAGATCTTTCTTAGGTCTAGGGTTGAAAACCCCGAGACTTTAAGAAATGTTTTACAGATTTCCAATGAAATTTGGGGAGTAGTCAGAATGAGGCCTTATAATTCATTTCCTTTCATATATTTTTATTTGTTTATTTGTTTACGTGCTTAAATTATACAGTACGCTAATGCAATAAATCAAAGACATGTTGTGTGCAAGAACGCAATTATATATTATATATTATATATAAATTAATATATGCGAAATTTCTTCACAGTTAGAATCCAAATTTCGCAAACTTCAAATTTTCACATACCAAATAAATATTCTTTCTGCTTCCCATTTTTTCCATGTGATGCTTCAACCGTTGTCTTCATTTACAATATGTGTTTATCTCTATTATACTTTTCCATTTACAATTGATCTTAACATATCTATATTTTCGTCAAAATAATCTATTTTATTTAAGACCAAAAATGACACTAGAGTTTTAACCTTTTGGAATTGTTTGTTGTCTTCCCATCAAACTTTATTTTTTCTCATTATTTAAATAGTACGTAACATTTCAAATATTATTAATCACATGTTACGTTTGCTATCAGTAATTTTGACTTGTCAAAATGTCATTGCTTATTGATAAAAATTAGATTTGCTAAACTCAGTTTGTATTTTCCATGAAAATGTGAACAATTAGCTATACAAAAGCACAAGAATATTCAAGAGACAATTAAATTCAACGTCAGCTGGCGGCTAAAGTACAGGTGTTTAAATTGAACAACTTATTACCATAAAACTTGTTATTGTTTAGCCATAAATTTTGGACAATTTTATATGTTATTAATGTTTCAAAATGCGTCACAGAACTTAATCAATTAATAGATTCCAAATTTGGATAAGGAAAAGAAAATACATGTGGCGAATTCATTAAAATGTTACTACAGTTTTACAAAATAAAACATTTTAAAAAACCGTAGGGTTTAAAATACATAAACCTTAATAAAAGTCTGTTTATTTAGAGCGTAGAAACTGAAATACATAAGATGTATCTATGTATATATAAGATGTTTCATTAAAATTATAAAACTTTGTAGCGTTTTCTGAGAGATACACTAGGTTCTCGGGTTGAACCGCGTCCAGAATTTAATATACCTCAACGTTTGGGTTCCCTCTTCTGGAGGCATTTTCAAAAGGTTAAAAAACATAAAAGTAAACGAACTCTAAGGCCTCACCTACCTACTCCTCAAATCTCGCTCGAGATCGACTCTAAGGTCTGAGCGTGTCCAACACTAGACCTAAGAAGGATTGGAGAGTTTGTCGTAGGTGTTGTATTATTTATAACATTTCGTGTCCGTGCCTCGTTATCAGTGTAAATAGTCCGGTCAAGGTCTATTATGCCAAGTGCTCTTGTAACTGTATTTACTTACTCAGGATTAAGCGGATTAGAGGTATTTGTAAAGTCAGGTAATGGGGAAGTTAAATCGTCTATTGAATTAATTGCCATATTGTGTGTTTGTAATAAGAATATAATAGGTTTCCAAGTAATCGAAAGTTAAAGATCATTATCTTTCTTGTTTAAACAATCGGGACCTTTTTCATATTATATATATATATATATATATATATATATATATATATATATATATATATACATCAGAAACTAACCACGGATATCAGTTCCAGGGGCCTAGTTCACTAATTTGAATAAACGTCATTTTTTTCTACGAAAATTCGCAACTAACAAATAACTTTGCTATTGATGGAAAAATTTATATATATATATATATATATATATATATATATATATATATATATATATATATATATATATATATAATTATTATTATTACCTTTATTGCTTAAAATTACACAACATGTTTATTCAATAAGTCTATAAGTCTAAGACTTGTGGTGAATATTAACATAATTTTATACATAGTTGCATCCAAAACTGCTTGACAACACTCCAAATTCAACAACCTTAAAATTTTGACATTCCAAAAAATATCTTTCCTGTTCCACTTCGTTCTTCTAATGATTCACCTGATACCTCCATTTACAATTAATACCAATCACTCCATAATACTTTTCCAACTGCAAACCTTTGTAATTAACAATGTAATACTCGTCAAAAACGGCTTTTATGACGACCCTATTTTGCAAGATCTACATATTTAGGCTCTAGAAATACGTAGTGCGTAATGAAAATATCTTTAACTGATAGCGTATAGTATTTTAATTTGAAAATAATAGGGTAATAATTTGAAAATAATGGAGAAACAATTTTTAGGACCAAAATTTACAGATAGTGGAATATTCTCAGTATATTTAGAGTGACAATGAATAAGCCAGGTACACATAACATAATTTACAAATGTCCCGTAATTAAAGGAACACATACGAGGAGGCATTGAAAATTACTTACAAGAGAATATAAAAGCAATAATTTTTTAAAACAGCACTAATAATAGCTAGCGAGTTATGTAATTCAACGTCCGTTGTGGTATTACCAGGGGAGTAGTTGTTTTCGCTCACTAGTTTCTTCCCATAGCTTCCTTTCTGCTCTACTGTGTCTACGTGGAAGCTCTGTTGGAAGCCTACAACAGGCACACAACTAGAGATGGCGCTTTCGGCTACCCCACTATATGTTATATCAACGCCTGCCTTAAGGCCGACTTGGAGCGTAGGTATAAGATACTGGTGAGTGCTAACAGGACGAAACCGCCCTATATCTCCGCTGGTTACCACTGCTTCATCGTGTTACATATGGAGGCCAGCGAGTGATGTAGTTCAACGTGTGTTGTGGTATTAGGCAGGGGAATAGTTGTTTTCGCCCACTAGTTGCTTTCCACTGCTTCATTCTTATTGCATTTTGTGTACGTGGAAGAGCCGTCACAAATCCACACATGGCGCTTCTGCGCTATTATACATTATATATTATGACAATACCTGCCTTAAGGCCGACTTGTTGGAGCGTAGAAATGACACATTGATGATTCCCAACAAAGACGAAACTTATATATATATATATATATATATATATATATATATATATATATATATATATATATATATATATATATATATATATATATGTGTATATATATATATATATATATATATATATATATATATATATATATATATATATGTGTATATATATATATATATATATATATATATATATATATATATATATATATATATATATATAAACATGGGTGTTATCGGTGTGTTATTTTTTCAATTATCGTGATGAGATAGATATTGATTTAGAACTTTCCAGAAAAACTTGTTCAATCAGGTTGGCTAACGAACTTGTGTGTGTGTTTTTTGTTTCTTTAACGTCGGCCTATTTCCGCGACTATGGCCAATCACCGACGCCAGGGAGCAGTTTCACCTCACTATCCTGGAAATTTGGCCGAACCCCTGTCTTTCTGTAAGGTGGGTAGGGATCTTTAACGTGCCCAACATCGCATGGACACGGGACCGACGGTTTTACGCCCCCTTCGAAGGGCGGAACGTGCAGACATTCATTTTGCTCAAATACAATGCCAGAACCTCGGTTGATGTTAATGTTACAGTTTGTACTGAAAAAGTGAAAGGGGAATCCTAGCATCGAACCCAATACCCTTCGGTTCAGAGGCACACGTTCTTACCTCTGAACCACCGAGGCTCTGGCTAACGAACTTATCTAAGCAATTTACAAAAGGAAGGTACTTGCCAAATGTATAATTTTATCTTCGTTAATCGGTGAAAAGATGAATTCGTTAGCCAACACAATCAAGTCGTTTTTTTTAAGAAAAATGTTTTCTCCCAAAACGAATTTGTATTTCCGGAACTAATTAATTTGCCATATGTCCTTATTTGAAATATTTGTATAAATATTGGCCACAATAATGCACATTTGTTTTTAATTTATTTAATTATAGTGTCATCTATTCAAAATCTTTATTTCTGATTCGACCTAAACTTTTTTTTAACAAGAAGCATAAAAGTTTTTACTTCGACACATTTCTAATCATCAGATTAGTAGTAAATCTATCACTATGATAGATTTACAGGGTCCAAAATTGATAAAATTCTGGACGCAGCAAGTGCGTTATGGTAGTGAATTTTCATAAAAATCTTTTTAATAACAAATATGTGTGTTTTTTAAGAAAGCAGGCATCAAATCAAATCAACCAGTATAACCTATATAGTAAAAACAATGTACCATGTTCCATTAAAATAACTTTATTGTGTGAAAATGTACAAAAATTTCCAAAAGTCAACTTAAAATGTTCCCGAAAAAACACGTTTCTTGGTCAACCTTATAGGTTAATAGCAAATTGAGCTGTTCAAATATGAAACATTTGATTAAAATTCGCTACCATAACCCACTTGCTGCGTCCAGAATTTATTTTCTTACAAATGTGCATTATATTTCGATGGAACATGCAAAAATGCAATAACATAAGGCGTGTTTGATTAAAAAAAGAAAATTTGTATCACCAACGACTTATGGGCCACCCTGTGATTGCAGAAATATTATTTTAAGATGTAGCTCAAGACACCCTATAATTAATATATACAAATTTTCTTCATATCTTATATAATAACGGATATATTGAGCTTTATTAATTTTTTACGAAAATTCGACAAAAATTATATACCATTAAATGATAAACTCTATAGCTAAGGCTACTGCCAAGCATCAGAGAAAGGGTCTATTTGAAATGAATTTTCTGCAAACATTTTAGTAAAATGAAGGACAATGGCGGTTGAAACTAAGACTTTAGGGTTTGTAAAACATCTTTCTTGAGACATTTTATTTCTATAGCCCGTATTAGATTTAAGTTATTTGCCTAAATGTTGCCAATTTTGACATTTTAAATCGCCACTTTGACGTTTTGAGGAAAACCCCAATTTATTTATTTTTAAATGCCTATAACTTTTTGTCTTTTGACCTATATAGCTAAATTTTGGTAGGTAACTTATCTATAAGGATATAAACTTGCGTACCAAATTTGGTTGCCCTTACTTTGTTAATTCCGGAGATATAATTTTTTTTTTAAAGAAAACACAAAATTTTCTGGGAAAACCTGGGCAGATTTTCCTGACTAACGAACTCATCCAAGCCATTTGCAAAAGGAATTTTTTCACCAAATTTGATCAGAATCGGCCTATTATTTTTTGAGTTATCGGTGTGATACATACATACATACATATATATATATATATATATATATATATATATATATATATATATATATATATATATATATATATATATATATATATATATATATATATATATATATATATATATATATATATATATATATATATATATATATAACATATAAAAATTGAAACTGACCCCGGATATGTTTTCTAGGGGGCCTAATTAGCGCTCATTTGAAGAAATTTTTCAAAAGTCGGGATCTCCTCATTAGTGAATTTTTTTTAAGAAAATTCACTAAAAAGCACTAGGGAATTGTTTATCAAAAGATTTAGTAGCGCTACTTAAAACGGTTACATATACAAAGTTTCGTTGAAAAATGTTTGTTGTAGAACAAAAAATATAAAATTTAGTTCAGAACAACCCTGTAAAATATTCATTTACGAAACGCTTTTGCTTTTGGCCATTCCTGTTTCATAATGAGGGAAACAAAGTTTTTTGTTTTTATGCAAGCAAGTCGTCAAGCCAAGGCATACCTACTGAGACAGTTATTCATGATCAAAAATTAATAATAGCCCATGAGATTCTTTTATCGAAATAATTTAATGATACCGTCCCTGCCTTCAGGAACCGATATAGCGGGTATAAACAAAATTTTGTTATTTTAAGAAACATTTATTGCAACAAATTGAATGATCGATTGAACAGAATAATCGATAAACAGTAGGTAGGTATACGTCATTATACATTTTTATCAATTGTATCAGTTTGGTTTTGCCTTATCTCAAAACGCAATTTGTTGTGTCCTTTCATAAAAAACAATCGGTCAAATCGCTTCACAAAAGGATGTTCATGGTGATTCTGTCCGTTTTAAAGGGTAAGGGTACTAAAGAATAAAGATACGTAGTAGTTTTTGACACTGGGGTCCTAAGATCCCACGGCCCGGTTCGCCACCTTTCGGTTTAAACCAGGACAGTGGCGTATCAATTATTTTGATGAAATAAATACCTTGTGCTTTTATAATATTTCAATCCTGTAAATATGTCACAGTAGGCCTTGGTCTGATGATTAAAAATTTGTCAGTTTGTCTCAAATTTATCCGCGACTCAGTTTGAAAAATAATTATTTTTTAACGTTGGCTTACTTTTAAACGGGCCACACTGTAAACGCAACTAAACGGTTGGCGTTTTTGCGCCAATTTAATTTTAAAAAATTAATACAGGGGACCGATTTTAAAACTTTTGAAAATGCTCTTTACATAAGCGCGAATTAACCCATATTCAACATGCGTTAAGATTTGAATGCGTTTATATGAGGACGATAACTTAAAAAATAATTAACCGTGTTTGATGAAACTTGACACGTTTAATTTTGTAAATCTCCTAAAGGAGTGTTGGTTAGGCAGTTTAATCGGACGAGTTAAAAAAAATGTTTTTTTTTCAAATTAATAAAGATATTTTGATTAAATTTGGTACACGTGTTATATATATATATATATATATATATATATATATATATATATATATATATATATATATATATATATATATATATATATATATATATATATATATATATTTAAGCTTTGATCGAGGTTTCTAAGTTAATGGGAAATTCAGTTATTAGCACTTATAATATTTATTTAATTTTCACGACTATAATGCACTTGGTTCTGCATTTTTTCATAACAGGTTGTTGTTGATTGTTGATTAAATTTTTTAATGTTTATATATATATATATATATATATATATATATATATATATATATATATATATATATATATATATATATATATATATATATATATATATAGTAACTTCCATATACCTATATAATAATTAAATACTGTTAATAATTTACATACCTCTAGTTCCTTAGACTGCTCCTGCACTTTCTCCAAGAACATCATTTTGCTAGATTGTAGAATTCTATTCAGTGATTCAACGTTATTGTAACACAAAAACACTCCGATGTAAACAATATTTTTCAATTACGTATTATATATTTCACGCAATCACAGAAAAATGTACGTATCACCAAAACAACTGTTTATGTAAGTCAGGAGTCAGGTGGACTAGTTTTACCATAACATTAAAAACGTTCATGATAAAACACGCTGATAACACCATCCTCGTTGCATTTACCTGTCGCTTCCAGCGAAACCTTCAAGAAACGTATTAAACTGTCCCGTTCAGGTAGATAACAGTAGATCAGCAGTGAAAGTTGATTACAGTTTGATAGTTAAAGGTAAAATGCAGCTCAGTTCCACGTGACTCTCGAGACCAATGTTATGCGTTACAAAACATAATAACAACACCAGGGGGACCGGTTCAGTTTGAATGTTACTGTGGTAATGCTCTTCAAGGCAATGTTAATGTTGCGATTCTCTGGTGTAAGTGGAAGGAACAGGTAGTAGGCAGGTAGTTTGAATAATAACTAAACAACAAGCGTGAGACCGAACGCGAGCTTGAAGAGCGCACTTTATAATTATCTAT
Source organism: Tillus elongatus (assembly GCA_964006375.1). Lineage (NCBI taxonomy): Eukaryota > Metazoa > Arthropoda > Insecta > Coleoptera > Cleridae > Tillus > Tillus elongatus. Next base: position 165,445,011 of record OZ023263.1, read on the forward strand.
CTATTGTCCTTATCGAGATCTAATCATGGTGACGCAGAACAAGGTGGAAAGAGAGTTTAATTCAATTAATACGGGGCGACGTGTTAGTGGAATTAAAATCGGCAGTGTTTATTATGCCATAAAAATATCTATGCTTACTGAACAGTGAACATAAAAAATATCTGATTCTGATATCTATAAAAACAGTGCTAAAACCACATAATTTAGACAAGACAGATTGTAATGCTGTTTTGTTTCGTAAAAAAAACCTGGTCATTCGAAACCTGGTGTTTGAGCGCAATGAAAATCAAATACGAGGAGTTATTGAAAAGTACTTAGTCTACAATAGAAATCGAAATAATTTCCAAACCTAATTTTTCGTAGGTGGTTTTTGTAGAAAATGAGGAGATTCAAAATTTCTTCAATTGAGAATCCATATTCAGAGTCAGTTTCAGTTTTTATATATTTATATGCATACATACATGGAACATTGAAAACAAGTTAACAGACATAACTGCCAGGAAAAGATTTTGTCGAAAAAAACCTGAAACACGTCAAGTTTGCTTATGACGCAAAAAGTATAGGCCAAACTTTACCCTTCTAAGTGGGAGTGTCAGCCCTCAATTTTTTTTAATGGGACTAAGGATCATGTGATAGCTCGTTAAAAATAGCTTCTGATTCCCTGTACACTGCTTTTTTATTTTTGAAATTCGGTGTATTCGTTTAGAAGATATGGAGTTTTGAAATATCACCAATGAATTTCCCGAGAAGTTAAAAAACAAAATCGTCTCAGCTAAAAACTTACAATAGTATTAAAGTCAATATTCAAATCAAAATAATTAGGACCAATCATACTATTAAACCAACATACCAACGAATTTAACTTTAATCCAATAAATGTTCAAATTAAGCACCACCAACTTCCATAAAATTGTATCAATTTTCTTCAAATTTTTGCCTAACATTTGCAGGAGTAATTCTCCGGCATTCATCAATAATGCGGTGACGCAACTTTTCCAATGAATCTCACTCGGTAGCATAAACTTTTGCTTTTAAATGCCTCCACAAAAAAAGTCTAAAGGGGACAGTTCTGGAGATTGAGCTGGCCATTCTGCAGCACCTTTTCGACCTATCCGGGGGCCGGGAAAGTATCTATCCAAGAACTCCCTAACAATAACGGCATAATGCGGTGGAGCACCATCTTGTTGGAAAAATAAATGTTGTTCCGAGTATATCTCATAGTTATCAACAATGTAAATTAGCATAGGGTAAACCAAGCCTTGCAATATTTCAAAATACGGTTCTTCTCTCAAAGTGTCGGCTGTGAAGATGGATACAACGATGTAATCACCAAAATACCGCCCAAACATTGATTTTTGTGGAGTTTAAGTGTGGACTTCATGGAAAACACGAGAGAAACCGGAATTATGACGATTTACAGTGTCATCCAGAAGGAAAGAACTTTCGTCTGAAAAACAAGTGTTAAAAAGTAATTGCCTTTTGTCGATTATTCTTTGAAAAATATTTTCGCAAAATTCCAAGCGCCGGTCTTAGTAGTAGTAGTAGCAGTGGTGGGGAGGCCAACGCCAAGCAAGTAGGCCACAATGGGCCTTTTTTGCCAACGCCAGCAACCCAGCAATCATGCTCTACTCTTCCTCGGTTCCGTCGCCAAACCGCCTCGACCTCGAGATGAAGGCCGTGACGGTCTTCAATTGGACGGTACTTACCTGATTCCTCTGCAGAGTCCTCAATCCGAACAATTCTGCTCGAAGACTCGCAAAAGCCTCGCATTCACATAGGTAGTGGTAGGACGTTTCTTCAAATGGGATCCATCTCTACGCCTATCAATGTGATGTCTTCTAAGGGCGCAGTGGCCCGTCAGTACCACAAGGATGCAGCAAAGCGTAGGTCGACTCCTTCCGAGTAGCTAAACAGCTTTATCTCTGCCCGGCCCCTCCACTAAATCCCTCGCCTGCCTGCAGCGACCAACCGACCCCCAGTGCCACTCCATTGCTTCCTCGGTCCACCTGTCTAAGGCGATAGAGACTGTCTTCCTACTTATGCCTATTGCGGGCTCCGGGCCACAAAACGGCCGCCGGGAACCGAGTCTTGCGAGATTATTCGCCACCTCATTCCCCGCTAGGCCACAGTGTCCCGGAACCCAACCCAGTTGCACCTCCTTCGTCCTGGCTAGTCCTCTGAGAGCGTCAGCGCACTCCTTAACCAGCGCACTCCTGAACCTGATTCTGGCCGCGCAGACTGCCCGGAGGACCGCCTCGCTATCCGAGCAGATGTACACACATTTCTCGGGACTCCTCTTCACATCCTGTCTATTGGCCACAGACATGATTCACCTCTGTTTGGAATGCCGTGGTATATGCGCCAAGAGCATAGCTCTCGCGCACCCCCAGGCCCTCGATGTATATTCCTGCCCCGGAGGATTGTTGGTCCTCCAGTCGCGATCCGTCGGTGAAACAGACCAGGCTTGTGGGCTGGAATGCAACCTCATTTCCCCACCACTGATCCATACTGGGGATCCTGGGGGTGTATAGCCTAGTCAACCTAATATCGTCCTCGGCATCCCGCACCTTTATGGCGGAAATCGAAATTTCTTTTTCCACCTCCTTGGCGACTCTTGCATGCCCTATCACTGCTCCCTCTCTGCACTAGTTTCCTGAGACTCGCATTCTAAGATGCGACGCCATAGCCTCCCTTCTGATACAGATGGGAAGCGGTGGCAGCATCAACAGGACCTCTAGAACGGCTGAGGGTGTCGTCCTCATAGCGCCTGTGATACCCAGGATTTCCAGCCTTTGGAGTTTTGCCAGCTTCCTCCTGGTACTTTGGTTCACACCACACCACCAGACCAACGCCCCATACAGGATTATCGGCCTGACGATCGTAGTGTAGATCCAATGAAGGATCCGAGGATTAAGTCCCCAGGTCCTCCCTATCACACGACGCAGCTACCAGAGGGTCGCTACTCCCTTCCTCACTGCTCGTTCTATTTGCGACCCCCATGGTAGTTTGGGGTCCAGGATCACTCCCAGATATTTGACCTCCCGCGCTTAAGCTAAAGGTTTTCCAAACATTACAGGCGCCCTGAAACCCTCTACCTTCCCCTTATTGGTAAATAGGATCATCTCCGTCTTCGCCGGGTTTACGGAGAGTCCCTGCTCACCACACCACCTTTCGATTATGCTACAGGCAACTTGCATGCACTCACAGACGACGCCGAGGAATTTACCGGTGACTAAGACCAGCCCATCATCAGCGTACGCCTGGGCGTAGAAGCCATTCTCAAAGAGTCGCTCCAAGAGGCCGTCCATGACCAGACACCATAGAAGGGACGAAAGGCAGCTGCCCTGAGGACAGCCGCCCGTCACCCCAACGTCCAGCCCCCGGCCTCTCAAGGTCAGCGAAACTCTCCTGTCCTCCAGCATGCTCGCTACCCAGCTTATTAGGGACCTCGGCGTTCGCCTATCCTGTAGGGAGGTACAGACCGTATCCGTCCTTGCCTTATCAAAGGCCTCCTCTACATCGAAGAACACAGCTAATACGTTCTCCCCGTAGTGTAGGGCCTTTTCCACCTTCCGTGTCACAGCATGGAGCGCCGTTTCCGTCGACTTCCCCCGCTGGTGCGCGTGCTGACCTTTATGGAAGGGGTGATCCTTTAGGATGCCTCCCAACATAAACCTATCTACTATCTTTTCTAATGCCTTAAGCAGGAATGATGTAAGGCTGATTAGCCTGTACGCCTTGGCCAGCGTGTAGTCCTCCCTTCCCGGCTTGGGAATGAAGACCCTCCTAACCCGGCGCCAGGCCTTTGGGACGTAGCCCCACGCCAGGCTGACCCGGAAAACCCCCTAATGTTGGGAAGCAGTATATCCAGGCCCCTCTTGAGCAGGGCCGGAAAAATCCCATCACAGCCTGCGGACTTGAAAGGAAGGAACTCGCCCACCGCCCAGGCTATACAGCCATTCGTGACAACCCCCTCTGCCAGCTGCCAGTCCGCATTCGGGACCGTCCACCGGCCCAGGTCGCCAGCCCATGTGACGGCTCCACCTCCCGCGAGGTGAACTTCGGCGAGATGACGCAGGGTCTCCTCACCGGTGCTGGTCCAGCTCCCGTCCGGTTTCCTTAAGGATTCTACATTACTGCCTACCTCCTGTTTGAGTACAATTACCAGCCTGGCTGCGTCCGGCAGGGAGTAGACTTCCCCGCAGTACGCGCTTCAACTAGCTCGTTTACTCCGTCGCAGTTCCTTCTTAAACTCCCTTCTGGCAGTCCTAAATTCGTCCCAGGCTGCACACTCGATTCTCGGACGGCTCGGTTTATGGCCCTCCGAGTCCGCCCGCGTAGTACGGCGTGATCCCTGTTCCACCATCTGACTTTGATGGACGGCTGTCATTATTCTACCTTCTAGGGCCTCAACCTCACTATCTAATGCCTCTGTAGAGAGTATTCTCCCCTCTGAGCTCCTTGGCGACCCTCCGAGGCCTATTACGTAGGCATCACAGTCGGTCTTCCTTGGATTTCTCCTGGGGGGAGTGCTCTCACGGTCCACATCCAATTCAAAGCTGATCATACGATGATCAGACATTGATATGTGTTCCGTCACTCTTCAGTTAGTATCCTCCGTTATTACTCTGCTCGCTAGCGTGATGTCCATCACCTCCTGTCGGATGCGATTGACTAACGTTGGAGCTGTACCTCTATTTAATACCTCTAGGTTCGTTGTAGCCAAATACTCTAGTAGAGCCTCACCGCGTGGGTTGGTATTTGTGCTGCCCCACAATCTCTGGTGAGAATTGACATCGCAGCCTATTATCAGTTGTAACCCATGTTTCCTCGCGGAATCGACGATACGCACAAATTCCTCCGACGGAGACAGACCCCGCCGATCGTAGGGAACATAAAGGCTGCACATCATAACATTAAGCCTTATATTATTCACCTTATACTCCAGGACAGCTACTGTTGGGTCTCTGGACCCGAGCTGCGGCAGCAACATCACGACCAGATCCCTCGACGCCAGTATGCATATCCTAGGTTGTTCCTCCTCTGCTTCGCCACCAACTAGGATGTTGAAGCCGATTCCTCCAAGCCCTCTCACTTGCTTCCTATACACATAAGGCTCTTGGATCAACACAACTCCGCCTGGGCCGCCTGCGAGGAGCTTTGCCTGCTCACCAGTGGCGTCCCGGCTATGCTGTAGGTTGATCTGGCCCATCCGAAGTAGCCCCGCGAATTTAATCGCGACGCCGCCCGGGCGGAGACCTCCTCTGGTCAGAGCCCGTCCTCGCGCCCGCCGCGGGCCGAGCGGAGGTGACCGCACTCCATGTCGGAACTCTGGTTACACTCAGAGTCACCAACTCGAAATACAGCCGCCAGCCTTGCCCGTCCAGCTCGCGAGCCACCCCGGGCCCCACCGAGAAGACCAAACGCCAAGCCCCAGGTCCTCCTGCCGTCTCCAGGTGCCGCCATTTTCCAACATTGAGCGAGCGGTTCTGGAGCGCAAGCATCCTGACAACACCCTCTAGGTCCACTTCTGAGCCAAAAGCCGTCCGGACTGGCTATGAGGCGCCCCCTGCCCTTACTACGCTGAAAGCGATCTCCCCCACCTCCGTCCCGGACCAGCCGTAGAGAAGCCATTAATTAATTTTAAAATTTCGAAGGGGTAGCTACCCTTTGAAGAGGTATGGCGATAGGGATGATATTTTTATATCAAAAAGTTAGTTTTTGACAATATAATTCGACCTGTTTTTGATTTTCCTTAATAATGATCACTTTCAATTCTATTGAATTTATGCGATACCTTATATACACGGTGTAAACATATATATATATATATATATATATATATATATATATATATATATATATATATATATATATATATATATATATATATACATAGAAAATTTTTTGGAAGTTCGTAGCTCTACCGCTAGTAGGAAAATTGGGTATTGAGTTATAAGTTTGAAAACACCATTTGAGAGCTTTCATAAAACCGCATCATTTTTCTTTGCGAAAATTTTTCGTATCTCTCATAATAGGGGACGGGGAAGCCAATGCATTTTTCAATATTTACATTTTAATATCTCCTGAGCCATTCTATCGATTCGACTAATTTTGATTCCGTCTGAAAGACCATTTTATGGTCTTTTGTAGCATGTTTTTTGTTGGACCGTTTAGTTTAAAACAAGCCAACTAGAGGGCGTTCTGTGCAGCAATTACACATTTTTGTGAGTTTTGGAAAAAAAATCAATATAACGGTATTATTTATTTGACTGGCCGTTAGGCGATTTAAATTAATTAAATTAAAATTACCTAATTTCTAGTGGAAACTCCATTGACATATCTCAATCGGTTCTTGAGAAAATGTAAAAAATTTGAATACCGCAATCGGACCAAGTTACCTTGGCAAAACATAAATCACATAGCCATGGTCAAAAATTAATTCTTGTGGCTTGGATTTACTTTTTAATCCCTTTTTTGGAAAAAAAATGTCATTTCATAGTAACGTGGAGGTGTATGATATGTTGCGCATTTATTAACAATGTTTCGAAAATGATACAATTCGGTCGCGACCATGTGTACTTAATGCAATTTCCACAAAGAAGAAATATTAGTCGAGATACAGCCGCTCCGTAACCCTTATCCGCACACCCTGTATATAATATACAGGGTGTAACATTGCGTCATGCAGATATTTCAGAGGGTTATAGTACTCTGCAAAATAAAAAAAGTTAATAATAGACCCATGGTCAGAAGCTCACCATTTTTGATATACAGGGTGACAAAGTTTCATTTTTTTATCGTATTTTGCAATTTTGTCTCGTATGCCTTGAGATGAATTCTTGAAATTTGGTACACCTATTTTCTTTAAAGAGCCTCTACATTAAAATGTCCAAATCGTTGGTCGTCATATAGAGGATGTTATGTTTTCTTAGGTCATGTACTATTTTATGCTTCGCAACTTTTATTTGGAGCATCCTGTATGAATTCTGATACCAAATCTTGAAATTTATTTTCATTTCTTTAGCGTTTTGGTACTTTTCATTATTCTCGTACCTCTATTTTGATTAATCTGCAAAAATAGCTATCAATGCATATCAAATATTAATAAAAAAAAATAGTGCTGCAAACTGAATCATAACTTCCACATAGCTGTGATAACTTATTCTCTCAGAAAGACATTCTCATGGAATGAATTTAGGGGCAATGATTTGACCACAAAGAAAATATTTGTATTCCTGTACCCAGAAACTTTTGAAACGTTATGTTACTCGAGTGTCATTGAAAAAATGTACATTTTCACCGAATCGCCCCTTATTTATCCCCTACCCCCTGAAGCGATCTTACTCAAAAACAATTTAAAGCGTTCCTTTCTTGGGTGCTAACTGGATACCAAATTTGAAGATGATATCTCAATTCCTTCGAAAGTTATTGCGCCTATTGACAGACAGACGTACATGCCGACATACCGACCCACACACAAAATTCGTTCCAGAATCAAGTTTTCTATATGTGCTGAGACGTTTTATGCCGTTTTAGCAAAAAAATTTGATGTTTTATGAATTTTTTAAAATTAATAAACCCTAAAACGTTGTATTTTTTTTTGTTCCCTCAGGGCTCGTCCGCGGCCTTGCCGCCCCGATAGCACCGCAACCCTTGGTCGATTGTGCATACCCTTAGTCTTACTTCACCCATTCCAAAATCACTGTGCCTTGAACTAGTCGTTTTACTCGAGTTTTAACGAAAATGGTCAATTTTCACCAAATCACCCCCCATTCATCCCCTACCCGCTATTTTTTTTACCCAAAAACAATCCGAACCGTTCGTTTGTCGAGTGCTAACCGTATACCAAATTTGAAGACGATATCTCAATTCGTTAAAAAGTTATCATAGCTACAACAGACATACTTACAGACCGACAGAGAAAAAGAATGCATTCCCAAATCATGTTTTCTATATATTTTGATACATTTTACGACGTTTAAGCGGAAAAAAAATGGAAATTGTTATCGCCGATGCGATACTTTCACACGTGACGATGTGGAGGTAATAAATTAAGAGACTGGATCACTTTATTTGTCAATGTTACTTGTTGGCTTTTTGACGTTTTGAATTAAGTACATTGTTTTTTGTTGATTATGGTTGAGTTTACTAATCAGAAGTATGCAGAAATGCATTTAATCTATGGAGAAGCCAATTGAAACTCTTATGAAGCCTGCAGACTCTAGGCACATAGATATCCTAATCGAATGCTACCTAACTCAAGGGCGGTCTCAAATGCACATATGTGGCTATGTGAAACTGGAACATTCCAGAAATCTAGTTATTTTGGAAGAGCAAATCAAACGACGAGAACTCCAGAAGTCGAAGACGCAGTCCTGAATGAAGTGGAAAATGACCCTGCTACGATTACAAGAGAAACTGCATCAACATTAAATATTTCATGAATGCTTGTCTGGAGAATTTTGGTAGATAACTTATATTGTACCCTTACCACATCACTGGATTCAAGCTTTCCGATACGTTTAAATGTTCATCAGTGGTTTCTACAAATGCTCACTCAAAATCCGTTGTTTGAAAACCCAATTTTATTTACTGATGAACAAACTTTTTGAGGAACGTCATTCGGAATTCTCATAAAGAACATTTTTTGGCAGAAGAAAATCCGCATATAGCACGCAAAAATAATTTCTAACAGCGGTTTTCTGTAAATATGTGGGATGCATTATTGGAGATTAGTTGATAGGACCATCTTCTGGCGGCAAGGCTTGAATGGACGTAATTATTATAAATTTCTCGAAGAGGAACCTCCAGTGCTTTTCAAAGAGGTACCAATTCTTTTCAGAAACCACATTTGGTTCATGCACGATGGTACGCCAGCCCAATTTAGTATGGAGGTAAGTGAGTTCCTGAATCAACATTTTAACCACAGTTGGATAGGAGGAGGGGGACCTCATCCATGGCCTCCTAGGTCCCCAGACTTGAATTGTCTTGAATTTTTTATGAGGACACCTGAAAAATCATTGATGTATCGGACCCCAATTAAAACAGAGGAGTAACTGCGAAACAGAACAGTGGCTTCATGCGACACCATTCGCACTACTTGTGGAATTTTTGAGAGAGTCCGTGGGTCTATGAGGCAATAAGTAGAATCCTCCATCTCAGCAAGAGGAAGACTTTTCAACAGTTTTATAGTTTTTTTCATCTACTCTTAATATTATAAATTTGATTCAATGTTAAGAATCGCTTCAGATAGTTAATTACTATGACGGCTTATTATTGTTTTCCCTTACTTCCTTTACGTTCTCAAATTGCATCGATGGCTATTTTTGCAGATTAATCGAAATCGGTGAAAGATACTAGAGCAATGCAAAAGATACAAAAAGCTAAACAAATGAAGAAAAAATCAAGTTTGATATCAGAATTCACACAGGGTACTCAAAAAAAAGTTACGAAGCATAAAATAGTACTTGATCCAAGAAAACATAAGACCTTGTATGTGACGACCGACGATTTTGACCTTTTAGTGAATTTTCGTAGAAAAAATTCACTAATGGGGAGATCCCGACTTTGGAATTTTGAAAAAATTTTTGCAAATGAGCGCGAACTAGGACCCCTAGAACCCATATCCGGGGTCAGTTTCAATTTTTATATGTTTATATATATATATATATATATATATATATATATATATATATATATATATATATATATATATATATATATATATATATATATATATATATATATATATATATATATATATATATATATATATATATATATATATATATATATATATATATATATATATATATATGTATCACACCGATAACTCAAAAAATAATGGGCCGATTTTGATAAAATTTGGCATGTACCTTTCTTTTGTTAATAGCTTGGATAAGTTCGTTAGTCAGGAAAATCGGACGAGGTTTTCCGGGAAAATTTTGAGTTTTCATTCGAAAAAAATTCATATCTCAAAAAGTAATAAGCCGATTTTAATAAAATTTGGCACATACCTTCCTTTTGTAAGTGGCTTTGACATGTTTGTTAGTCAGGAAAATCGGACGAGGTTTTCCGGGAAAATTTTAAGTTTTCATTAGAAAAAAATTCATATCTCAAAAAGTAATAAGCCGATTTTAATAAAATTTGGCACATACCTTACTTTTGTAAATGGATTTGACATGTTTGTTAGTCAAGAAAATCGGACGAGGTTTTCCGGGAAAATTTTGAGTTTTCATTTGAAAAAAATTCATATCTCAAAAAGTAATAAGCCGATTTTAATAAAATTTGGCATGTACCTTCCTTTTGTAAATGGCTTTGACAAGTTCGTTTTTTAGAAAAATTGGACTAGGTTTTCCGGAAAAATTTTGAGTTTTCATTTGAAAAAAATTTTTATCTTAAAAAATATAAAATCTATGATAACCAAATTTGGTAGGTAGGTTTACGATATAAAAAGTAAACTATACACCAAAATTTAGATTTCTATGTTACAAGAAAAAAAAGTTATAATAAATTAAAATATTTTGTGCCAGATCATTTCTATGAAAATTCACTACCATAACGCACTTGCTGCGTCCCGAGCTTTTATTATACAGGCTCTTAAAAAATAGGTATACCAAATTACAAAAATTTGTCTCTAGGCATACGAGAGATACAAAAATTGAAACTTTGCCACCCTGTATATCAAAAATGGAGCGTTTTGGATCATGTATCTATCAACATGTCTCCATCATGTTAAGTTACATCCTGTATATGCATCTATCTTAGCATGGGTCACGGGGCATTAAGAATGTAGGTCCCCACATTTGGTGGTTCAGTCCCATGGGATATTTATCTGTGCCAGTTCGAAGCCGCTGCTACAGCAAATTGTTGGAATGAGAGAGAAAGAGAGACAGAGAGAGAGAGAGAGAGAGAGAGAGAGAACGCGACTTCGATAGTTAATTGTAGCTCTTAGTGGAGATGCCATAGATGTGCTCCAAGGAAGTCCTAGGAAAGAACAGGACAGATTCGACAGTATTAGATATTACATAAAAAAAGAGACTTGGCGACCAGCATTTACAACAGCTGTATCAAACTCAGCTAAAATGTCGCTGTCAGAAATCGGGCGAAAGTGTTTAACATTTCCAGGCCGATGGTGCTAAACTGACACTGTTAGCCTACCCCATAGCTCCAATGGAATTGTTTGACCAGCTGTCGCTGCAAACCTTCATTGACGGCATCAGGGATACCAACACCCAACAGGCCCTGAGGATGGCGAGACACAAAAACTTACACGATGCTTTGGCAGATGCCTTGCTTGGAGCTTGCAGCGGCAAAGCAAGCGTCACAAAGTCGTATTTCGCAGTCTCCAAATACCAGAAGAAATTAAGACGGATTCATCCGAGGTCGTGCGGCTACTAAACAAAATAGCAGAACAGACAAAGCCTACGTCTCATGGGAACCCAATAAGAGTTCACCGTGCAAATGCCTTGCGTTGTTGGAACTGCGGCAAGGTAGGACATATGCAAGGTGAATGTTGGTCTCTAAGATCACCGATATACGGTGCATGAGAGAAAGTAAAGCTGAGGCTGGAAGCCGGAGGCCGGTAACCGTTACTCGGGTTAGTAATTCTAGTAGTAGTAAGTGGCAAAAAACCCAATTGGTCGTCAACACAGGCGCACCTAGTACAAGTATTCGCCGCGACATAGTACCAAGACAGCGAGTAAGAGAGCCAGATAGAGTATACAGGTATTTGGCAAAACTCACGATGAGCCACAAATTGGGACATTGGGGGCAAAGCAGAAAGCCATAGTCGACGCCATATCAGACCTGATTATAATTGGCTTGGACATTCTCCAAACTGAGTGAGTTAAGCTTGATCTTGACACTTACATCCTGACTATCGGCGGTGAAGAAATAGTAATGTCGTCTGGCAGTAACCTGGTACTGCGGAAAATCACCGTGGAAGAAAAAAGCAACAATAACGTCTGAAGCCAGAAGCAACTAGAAAAGAAATTATGGGAAAAATACAAAACAAATCGTGTATAGGCCATGTAGGTGTGATGCAAACCCAGAACAAGGTCAATTAACATATTTGTTGGTACAGAGCTGACGTGGACGAGAAGAATAGGGCCCGCAGCGATTTTTGTTTAAATATAAACACCAGGACAAGAGCAATTAAGCGGAAGAACCAGATAAGGGAGGCCACCCGTTCGGCTGTCAGAATGCATATGCGGATCGAACGCGACCACATGAAGACCCGTTGTGACGTGCAGGCTAATTCAGCTGGTTTTAAAGAAGAAAATCAAGGTGTGTTTTTAGAATCAGTATGATGTAAGGGACGATCACCGAAACTACAGAAATTATGTGAAGGTCCGTACAAGGTGATCAAATGGATCAATAACGTTGTCTATCGTGTTCAGAGGAGCTTAAAGAGCAAGATAAAGGTGGTCCATATACACAGGCTTACGCCATATCAAGAAATGTCAGAATTCGATAATGGCGATCGAATGTAAGAAGGGGACAGTTTTACATTATTCTCTTTGAGAGTCCAGTTCATATAGCATTCTTATGTATATGGTCACGGGCAGCTAGTAGTGTGTTGGCAGCAGCGAATACTCTAGAATTATATATACGAGAAATCACCTGCAGCTGCGGCTCGCCTGAATATCTGTTACGTCTGGTACGAACTATTTTCTCCAAATAAAGTGTGTGTACAGAATAAGCTCCTGTATGCGGGTCTCCGTCTAGCCTTCACCCCAGCCTCGCCTAACCCGGAGATAGACTCGGTCAAGTAGCGCCTCATTCTCGGCCCGACGCCACTCTGCTGCTTTTTTTTTGATACGGGAGGGAGAAATTCTGCATGCAGACCTCATCCACGACACCGTAGTGAGTGGGATTTTGAGGTACTGTGAGACTCCTACTCACTAAAACTCCGCTCCCTGGAGTACCGGACCTTAGTCCCTACCTCCGTCGGAAAGATTTCACAGAATGACGTTTGGGTTTGAATGTTTCCATTCTGTTTTTGCCGCGAGGGCGTTAACGAGTAAATATAAGCTTTGGACGCTTATGCTTATGTGGAAGTTGCTCATCGTAGTCGGTGGCACTACTGAGAAGAGCATTTGGGTGAGAAGCGGCTTTTGCGAACTGAGTTGTGGATAGTTGAGTTATAAACTTAAGTATCGAAGGCATTGCCAGATCAGAATGAATCTGACTGTTTCTGACAAACCATGGCGCTCCGGTAACCATTCTCAGAATTGTATTCTGGATGATTTGAAGGGTCTTAATGTGTGTTGCGGCCGCGGTGGCCCATGCAGGGGATGCATGGGTCAAGGCTGGCCGGATTATGACTTTTATCTGCTGGTTTTGTTCCACCCTGGGTATTTTATTTCCCCGGTGCATTTCTAGGTGATGAGCTTTGCCTTATTCTCAAATAGAGACGCTCGATAGAGGACCAGCAAACCCCCACGGGTTAGTATTAGTGAATTTTCGTAGAAAAAATTCACTAATGGGGAGATCCCGACTTTTGAATTTTGAAAAAATTTTTGCAAATGAGCGTGAACTAGGACCCCTAGAACCCATATCCGGGGTCAGTTTCAATTTTTATATGTTTATATATATATATATATATATATATATATATATATATATATATATATATATATATATATATATATATATATATATATATATATATATATATATATATATATATATATATATATATATATATATATATATATATATATATATATATATATATATATATATATATATATATATATATATATATATATATATATATATATATATATATATATATATATATATATATATATGTATCACACCGATAACTGAAAAAATAATAGGCCGATTTTGATAAAATTTGGCATGTACCTTTCTTTTGTAAATGGCTTGGATAAATTCGTTAGTCAGGAAAATCGGACGAGGTTTTCCGGGAAAATTTTGAGTTTTCATTCGAAAAAAATTCTTATCTCAAAAAGTAATAAGCCGATTTAAATAAAATTTGTCATGTACCTTCCTTTTGTAAATGGCTTTGACAAGTTTGTTAGTCAGGAAAATCGGACGAGGTTTTCCGGAAAAATTTTGAGTTTTCATTCGAAAAAAATTTTTATCTCAAAGAATAATGGGCCGATTTTAATAAAATTTGGCACGTACCTTCCTTTTGTAAATGGCTTTGATAAGTTCGTTAATCAGAAAAATCGGACGAGGTTTTCTGAAAAAATTTTGAGTTTTCATTTGAAAAAAAAAATTTTCTTAAAAAATAAAAAATCAATGATAACCAAATTTGCTAGGTAAGTTTACGATATAAAAAGTAAACTATACACCAAAATTTAGATTTCTATGTTACAAGAAAAAAAAGTTATAATAAAATATTTTGTGCCAGATCATTTCTATGAAAATTCACTATCATAACGCACTTGCTGCGTCCCGAGATTTTTATGTATATTATATTGTTTGTTTAACTTTTTTTACTCTTTGTATTTTTATTATATTTTATGACATTCCAAAATGTATTTTGCCTAAATGAAAAGAATAAATTCGTTTTAGTATGATTGTTATTACAATTATTACTTTATTGGGTTATATGGTACAGTATGCCCTCGTATATCCTATTTTAACAATATGACGTTGGATAAACGTTTAATTGTGTTATATAACATAATAAACCATCATTACCGAGTTATTACGCTTTATCGCTTGTTTGTACTGCTCTGTTCGCAAATTTTTTGGTATAAAGAAGAATATGTTGTAGGTATAGACATCCAATACGCATAACATATTATCCTCCACAAGATAAAAACCTTGACAGTCATTGTCAGAATATTCTTCACAATCCAGATTCGTTGATGTTTTTGTCCTTATTATTTGTGGGTGTTGGTTTTTAGATGGTCGTTGATTGTTTCATAAAGGTTTTATGTAATTGTTTATTGAAATCACACCCACTTGTAAATATTTAAAAGGTAAAGCTTGCCAGTATTTAGCAATATAAACTCCTCAACATAACAACGCACGTTCACAGAAAATGAAAACAAAAGTTTGCTGACATTTAAGACACATTTTTTATCTAATTTATTTACTTGGGGGTTTTAAAAACCTGTAGGAGTCTAACAGATATGCCATATTGTTTAATAAATGAATTGCGCAGTGTGTCCTAAAATCGATTAGGCCCACTATTGTTATCTTATGGTAACCGTAAGACCTAGGCAATCTGTTTGTCTGAAAGTTTTGACAAACTTTAGCATGATTGGTGATTTTTCTTTAAATTCGTACTTTTGAATTAAAAAAAAGTTCAAATGAGCGCGAACTAGGCCCCCTAGAACCCATACCCAATGTTAGTTTCAATATATATATATATATATATATATATATATATATATATATATATATATATATATATATATATATATATATATATATATATATATATATATATATATTTGTGTGTGTGTGTGTGTGTCACACCAATAACTCAAATAATAATGGGCCGATTTTGATCAAATTTGGTACATACCTTTTTCCAAGTGGCTTGGATAAGCTCGTTAACCAGGAAAACCGGTCCAGGTCTCCCCGGAAAATTTTCTATCTTCTTTCGGGAAAAATTTATATCTCCGGAAATAACAAAGTAAGCGCAATCAAATTTGGTAAGCATGTTTGCATAATAACGACTGAGCCATGCACCGAAATTTAGGTCTGCAGATTTAAAGACAAAAAAGTTATATGCAATTAAAAAAAAATGGGGTTTTCCTCAAAACGTCAAAGTCGCGATTTGAAACGTCAAAATTGGCAAAATTTAGGCAAAGAACCTGAAACCAATACGGGTTATGTAAAGAAAATGTCGCAAGAAGAGTGTTCTGCAAACCCTTAAGTTTCAGCGTCAACCGTCATTGTCTTTCATTTTACTAAAATATTTCCAGAAAATTCATTTCAAATAGACCCTTTCTCTGATACTCTGTCAGTAGTTTTAGTTAAGTTTTTGGGTTAACGGTCTATAATTTTTGGCTCATTTTCGTAGAAAAAAATCATTATTGGGGAGACCGCGGCTCTTGAATTTTAAAAAGATTTCCTCAAATTAGTGCAAACTAGGCCAGCTAGAATCCATATCCGTGTTTAATATAATTTTTTATCTGTTTACATATATACAGAGTGACGCATTTCAACGGTAACCCTAATTATAATTTTTATTATACAAGATACGAAAAAAAATTGTATATGTTAATTATAGGGTGTCCAGAGCTGCAACTTCTAAAATTATTTTGACAATCACCCACAGTCGTTAGTGATTTATCCCTCAGGGCTCGTCTGCAGCTTTACCGCCCTGATAGCACTGCAACCTTTGGCTTATTGTGCATGCCCTTAGTCTTTTTACTCTACCCATTCCAAAATCACTGTGCCTTGAACTAGTCTGCACAGCGATTGGTGGGGTGACGTTTTATAATGCTCTGTCTCCGGTATAGACTGACCGTAGACCAGTTGTCTTTTGCGGTCCAGAGCTTTACACTAGCACAAGATGTACTGGGCTGATTCCTCCCCTTCGTCGCAGAGGCTGCATGCGAGGTCCTCCTCGAACCGCCCCATTTTATGCAGGTGTTTCTTGACAGCCATGTGTCCCGTCAAGAGACCTGTTATATTTCTGAGCTGTCCTCTGCTAAGATTTAGCAGCTCCAGAGCGTTCTTTGGACTGGGTTCGTCAATTATTGACTTCCCATGTCTGAGCCCTGGACAGTATGCCCAGTACACCATGTGTTGCTTTCTGACCCAGAGCTTAATGGCTCCCCTGGCAGTGCTCTTTGTCACGCCCAGAGCCGGTTCTGGTCCCATAAATGGTTCTGCTGACCCTCTCTTCGCGAGACTGTCAGCTTCTTTATTGCCTTTGACCCCCGAGTGACCCGGCACCCAGATGAGGGTGACCTCATTCTGCCCAGCCAGGTCGTTCGTCTCGTCTCGTCACTCACTCACCATCCAGGAATTTATCCGTAGGCTACTTAGGGCCTTAAGGGCTGTCTGCGGCTATGAGGATCCGCTTGTTGGTGTAGCCCCTCCTACAGTGCAGGATGGCGTACATTTCGATCTGAAAGACCGTTGCATGGACTCCGAGGGAAATACTATGACTTACGCTCGGTCCTTCCGAATAAACACCTGCCCCCGTCCCACGATCCCCGCCGGATCCGTCCGTGAACCAGACGAGCGCGTCCCGTAGTATGCTGGCGACTCCTCCCGCCATGCCTCGTGGTCAGGGATTTCCACTGTAAAGTTGTTTTCCCTGCAGATTCGCGGGCTCGCGAACTCTGACCTCATTTCAAGCATAGGCTCCTTCACGATCTCTTGAACTTTGCAGTGGCCCCTGAAGCCTGGGTTGATCTTCAATCTACCATTGCAAACTAGTCTGTATAATCCCGTGGCGTATCGTTCGGCCGACAGTTCGGTGGGCCGACACATCGTAAAGTCGACACTACAATAGAGGGGCGAGAATACCGAATACCGCTTCTTTCAGTATTTGTCTGGCCGACTGGTTGAAGCCTAATATTGATTTCTGCTTCATATTTGGTTGCAAAACATGACATATAAGCGAAATTGAAATAAAAATGGCAATTTATATGCGCGCGAGGCAATACGCACTCTTTATATGTTTAAAATGGCTTACATAATAAAGTTATTTGTGTAAAAGAATATGTTGAATTATTAGATACAAATAAACATACTTATGGGTAATTAATTGTTAGATATGTAAATATGTATGAAACTCAATCCTGACTCATCTTAATAAAAAGGTCATTTTCTAATAAAAAAATCGATTGGCATAAGATTTATTCCATATTTTAATTACAAAAATGTGATTTAAAGTGAAGCCACATATTATTAAGCATTTATTTTCAAGAAAGTTATCTTTGATGGCATCTACTTTTTCACATTTTATAATGCATAGTTGCACAATTATTTGAAAATTTATGGTGGAGGGCAGAAGGTTAAGTAGGGTAGGATGGGGTTAGGTGAACCACTTTTTAAGAAAATTCAATTTAAATGAGTTTTAGTAAGAGTAGCTAAATACTTTCTTCGGAAGATATTGGCTTGTTATATAGCTATAGAAATAATACAAATCTGGGGTAAAATTTAGAAAAATAAGCTACATGTTTTTCATTCTTGTAGAGCCTGACTTATGGTTCAGTTAACCCCATACGCAGGTTAGCTGAACCACATAAGTAGGTTAACAGAACATCTTCATCATCAAATTATTGTTCTAAACTTAAAAGAATACAATCAAAGTCTCTGGTAGAAAAACGTCTGGACCTGCATATCAAAACTTTATTATTATTGAACAAACCTGTAAGGAAAATAACAGATGAACTCTCAATACTTTTAGAAAACTGTGAAGTTAAATTCGCTAAAACGAACAGGAAAAGACATCATATTTGCAAATCTAGCGCTACTAGTTTTTATTGGAGGTGGTAATTTACAGACAACATTTATAGATAGAAAGGCAGTCTCATCTTCTTCAGAAAATTTATTTGTAAGGTTAAAACGTTTTAAAAAATATACTTCGTAACCAGTGGACAATTATTCATAAACTTTAGCAACATAATGCCGTAAGTTTGAAGCAGTTTTTCCATACAGTTTAACGATAATAAAATCTTCTTTGGACACTTCAAGAGGATTATTGATTTCTTCAAAATCCTCTGGCGAATCCGAACTTTCATGGTAACTTACATTTTCTTCACCAGAGGAGGAACTGAGGTCTAAAATACATCTCTTTACAACTTTATTTTTAGTTTTCTTTACTTTCGTTCTTTTACTTAGTTTTTCCTCTCGGATCTTAGCTTCTTCTTCTAAACCTTTTTTAACAGGAGTGGCTGTGAGTATACGGGCGAATTTGTTCAGTTACTAATTTTGTATAAACACAGTAAGAGGCAAGTTGACCTTCTGCTGAAGGATCTGGCTTAGGTTCATCAATGAGTGGCAAAAGTCCTGACTCATTTCTCACTGGCTGCGATAAAAAAAATCTTCAGGGTTCGGTCTATCTGTTACGTAAGAAGATAAGAAATCCTCTTCATAAAATATCTCTGGATTGAACGGTTCTATGCCAGTTGCTCTAAACCCACTGCAAATGTTTTTGGGGATAAATGATTGTGGCAAAGCGTCTCTAATAAGACCTCCAACGTCATATATTGTAATGATATTTCCTGGATGATTCCGCATCCATCTATCACAAGCAGCATAATAGAATTTATTAAACGGGTGAAAAACTGCAACATCTAAGGGCTGTAATTTATGGCTACAGTGGGAAGGCAGAGTTTAAAGGATGATTCCATTTCCTTTGGCAAAATTTAAGGCGGCGATGCTCAGGTGACTTTCGTGATTGTCTAGTATTATCAGCTTTGGATGTTCTTTAGTTGGCCTTTCTTGCTGGGTGAAATGCTGCAAAACAGGTGGAAACAAACTGCTATTCATCCATCCAGATGGAGTAGCGGTGCCTTTCGTGCCAGCTGAAGCCCCATGAAGCACATTGTCTCTAAAATGGACGCCTGGGGATATTAAGAAAGGTGGCATATAACGTCCTGTTGCGCCAATAATACCGATTATGGTGACCAATGTCCCTCGTTCAGCAGTCGTTATTTGACCCACACTCTTTTGACCGGTTGTGGCTAGTATCTTGAGAGGTTTGTGTACAGTGGTAGCTGCAGTTTCATCCAAGTTATAGATGTCTTCGGCTTGTAATCTATATTTAGTTTTTACTTCAAGAAAATTTTTCAAAAAAACATCAACGTTTGATTTGTTGAAGCTTGTTGCTCTACTCATACTTGTCTGTTCTGGGGTTCGTAATGAAAACTTGTGTCTCTTCATAAAACCAAACATCCATTCTTTGCCGGCCATACTATCTCTAGATCAACTGTCTTTAACATTTTAACCATTGGCTGCTGCGTATTCATAAGCCAGGATACGGGCTTGCTTACTCGATAAACTATAATGAAAGTTACACGCATGTTGTAAATATTTCTTCAGAAGAAGTTCTTCCTTTTGAGAAAAAACCATCATGTGTTCATTGTTTGATTGTAAATTGACAGTATTTAAGTCTTTACCACGGCTTTTGTCAACATACTTTTCAAAGTTATCCTGGGTATCTTCAGTTCCATGGCAACACTTCTCACAGAACGATCTATTTCCAGAACTTCCTGGACTGCTTGCTTTATCACTTCTACTGCATATGACCTATTATTGGTCGTACATATTCTAATACGTGACATATCTCTGAAAAATAATGTTTTTTTAAGAAAGTATAAATAATATTTATTAAAAAAAATGGCAGGTTAACTGGACACCTATTCAAATAACCTGCTGTGTTTGTGTTAAGTTGACCTGCCTTGCGTAAAAAAATATAAACAGCATAATTAGCAAATAACATGTATCTATGAATAAATCTAATATGCGTAGTGAGTGGCCAATTACTTACTTCAAAATACTATAAGGCACAGTTTTAATTAAATCTATTTTTTGAGTGCTAAAAGCACAATATATGACACCACAGAAAGTTACATGCACACCATGGAAAAATATTTCCTGTACTGACAACTTTATACTTTCATATTACAGATTCCTACATAATCACAAACTGCCATCTAACGGTGGATGCCTGAATTACCTTATAGCTTTGTTACCACTGTTTAAAAGATGTCAGTTTTGAGCAAGTGTTCAGTTAACCTACCTGCTCAATTAATCCCATCTTACCCTACTTCTTTTTTTTTATAAATGTATATAGGCAATGAACAAAAAATCATTGGAGATTGAATATGTGGTCATGCCATTAAAGTTATTTGTGTAAAAAAAATATGTTGTGTTAGATATACATAAATATACCTATGGATAAATCGCTGTCTTTGAAGAAGATATAAATAGTTGTAAGCCTGAATTACAATGTCCACACTCAAAGAAACTATGGAGAATGACAGACAGTTCTGTTATTGTCGTAAAAAAATCGATTGATATGTTTTATTCGATTTTGTCATTAAAACAATTTGATCTAAAGAAAAACCAGATTTCTCAATTTTTTTCTTTTATTGCCAAATATTTTCAAAAAAGCTGTAGTACTTTATTTTTTAATGCCTTCATTGGCGGAAAATTTATTTTTCAAAATTTCGAGGGCGAAAGGTTATAAAAATATTTCACTGCCATAAAATAATAATTATTTTATATATATATATATATATATATATATATATATATATATATATATATATTTTCCGCCAATGAAGGCATTAAAAAATAAAGTACTACAGCTTTTTTGAAAATATTTGGCAATAAAAGAAAAAAATTGAGAAATCTGGTTTTTCTTTAGATCAAATTGTTTTAATGACAAAATCGAATAAAACATATCAATCGATTTTTTTACGACAATAACAGAACTGTCTGTCATTCTCCATAGTTTCTTTGAGTGTGGACATTGTAATTCAGGCTTACAACTATTTATATCTTCTTCAAAGACAGCGATTTATCCATAGGTATATATATATATATATATATATATATATATATATATATATATATATATATATATATATATATATATATATATATATAACAAAAATTTTAGATCATTTATATGAACACTCACTTCCATGGAGCACTTTGTCGCGTCCAGGATTTTTATTATGAGTAGCAGAATGTTCGCCACATGATTGTACACTTATTTTCTTATGCTGGTTGCATTTTCGGGCATTCACTGTTTTTGTAATACCTAGTAATACTTTAATTCTTTATAAACTCAGTGCGCAGTTCTCCCGACATATATAACATTTCTCCATCTGCAGATTTTAATAATATTCGTTGATAACAAATTAAATTGTCCGGTTATTAATAATAAACTGACAGACAAATAAGGTTGGAACTGAAATGGCCTCAAAAACTTTAAAAAATTTTAATTACAATTTGGACATATATTTACTGTTTTAGTCTAAGTATGTTTTATGAAAATTCGCTGTCATAACGCACTTGCTGCGGCCACACTTTTTTGTTGTTATAGGCAAACCTTATTAAGGCGCCTTTTATTAATTTTTTAAATATATCGGAATAAATGTGTGCTTTTGTAAAGGTGTGACTATATATGCATCAAGATTCTCGCTTATTAAGATTTGAAATATTTTTATAACTCATTGCAACAAAGCAGTTGCTGTATGTAGACTTTTTTATACTTTTATTTACCATTTGCCTTTTTTATTAAAACTCGCTACCACAAGTAACTTGCTGCATACAAGTTTTTTAACAAATATTTACTGTTTAACAACAGGAATTTTGTATGCAAATTTGTTACCATTACGTATTTGCTGCGCCCACAGTTTTTTGTAATCATAGGTATACTGTATCAACACGCAAAGGTGTTAGGTAAATTGCCTATTGCATAAACTTAAAGACTACCGCGATGAAATACATTCGACCAATAAATTACTGTACGTCCGCCTAACTGAATAGGTGTATACAGTGGTTGCATATTTGTAGGCGCTGTCGGTCGAACGATACGCACTCGTATAGTCCCAGCCTGTCCTCCCCCATAATAACTAAGTGTAAGGGAGGCAGATCCAGCAACACCTCCATGGCGGCTGTTGGGGTTGAAGACATGGCCCCTGTGATCCCTAGGCATGCCATCCTTTGGATCTTCCCTGGCTTTTGTTTGGCACTAGATTGTGTCACCTTAGGCCACCAGACCAGTGCCGCGTATGTTAACGATGGTCTGACCACCCTTGTGTACAGCCAGTGGGCCATACTAGCTCTTAGTCCCCACGTTTTTCCATATAGCCGCCTAGTGACGGCTAAGGTCATGACTGCCTTACGCAGTATCTTTTCAACGTGACCATTCCAGGTTAGCTTAGAGTCCAATACGACCACAAGATATTTTACCTCCCTGGCCATTGGAATGTTCCTACCGTATAGAGTGAGAGTTCTGTGGCTCTCCCACTTCGTCCTCCTCGTAAACGGTCTATATTCATCCCATGCACCAGAACTTTTGGCCGCGTTGAACAGCTTACGAACCTGCGTCCTCCTTTGCCTGAGGTCCTCGTTCCACCACGGGACGTTCTGGTGGACGCCCTCATTTTCAGGGGGCAGTTGGCGTTATAGGCCAAACCGGATGTATCTGTGGTCTGAGCTACTCACTTCCCCAGACACACCTCAGTTCTTAACAAAGTCACCCAGAAACTGGGTGGAAACTGTTAGATCTAAAACGTCGTCACGCCGTGTTGTGACGAAAGTCGGTTTATTACCACTATTCAATATGTCTGAATTAAATTTCATAAAGAATTGTAAAAGTGCCTCACCCATAAAGTTTGTGTCCGAGCTTCCCCACAGCTCATGGTGCGCGTTCGCATCCATGCCGATGATGACCTGGCATCCACCTGCTCTGCTACCCACCATCAGCTGTAATGTCCCTCGGCCCATCCGCTCTCCCACATCGGATTTTGATCGTTGCCAGGTCCCTGGAACAGAAATTTATTAAAGGCAGAAACTCTATCCCTTCCCTGACAAAAATGCAGGCCCTCGGGTTCTCGCTGGATCTGCCGTAAATGAGCTTTCCAGCAGCTCCGCCGAGTTCCATGATCTCTCCTTTATAGGAGTACGGTTCCTGGATGAGGGCCACGTCCGTGTTCCTCAGAGCCAACAGTAGTGCGGCCGTGGCTGTCCTACTGAGCTGGAGGTTGACCTGAAGGAACCTAAGTCCCATTAACCCCTAGTTGCTTCCCCAGTGGGCGGAAGCTAACCCTTCGCAGGCCACAGAACGCCTTGAAGGAGGTTCCTTCAAGGGCTGTAAGACGCCTGGTCGATCAAGAAGGCGAGAGTCTGTCCTTTCTCATCTGCCTTCCTGCTTAGAACCGACCAGTGTTGTGTCCTCAGGTCAGGATTCTGGATCTTCAGTCTACTGATAACCGTCTCCTGCGAGGCGGGGTCAGTGATCCGTACGAGGACCTTGCATCTCTTTGGGAATTTCTTGGGCTCGACGGCTGTCACGTCCGCTCCCTCCCAAATCTGACCGAGGCCCCCGATCGTTTTTCGCAGCCAGTCCCGCGACTGCGGGCCGGCACAGGTTATCCAGAGGATGCCCCCCACCAGGCGCGCCCGGTGGAAATGAGGCGAGCACTTCCCTTCCTGAAAAGGGTCCACCGCAGCTACCACCACAGCCTGGATCAGGTCCGCCTTCACTTGGTGTAACGTGACCTCAGGATGGCGTCTGTCAATCACCGCCATCCCGAGGCCCTCCGCAGCCTCCCTATACGAGCCAGTCTGCGCCGGTATTCCGGCTCTGGTCCATTTAGGACGTCTGTCTGTAGTAGGCGTGATAGACCCCAAGCGTGGCGTCTTCTGACTCGCACTCTCCTCTTGCGCCTTTACAAGTGCCCTGGCCCTTTTGGGAAATGTGTCTGTAGTAGGCGTGCGAGAGTTCGAGCGCGTCCTCTTCTGACTCGCACTCCCCTCTTGCTCTTTTACAGGTTTCTCGACCGTCCACGTCCCGGTCGCCATTTTCTGCGCCCTCCGGAACTTCTTTCTCTGCGCCCCGGAAAGACGCTTGGACTGCCCAGGCAGTCCCTCTACCCTTACAGTAGGCTCCTCACTGGTGGAGGGGCCCCCAGAGTCCGCGGACCTCGCCGCCCTCCGGTGGGACCCAGCCTCCAGCTTGGGTGCCGGGGACAAGTCTGTGGCCGAAGCTACCCCCCTATTCCCCGTATCTGCGTCGGTCGTGAGACCTCCAGAGTCCGAGGACGCTGTCGCCCCCTGGCTCGTCTCCCTTTCCGAAATAGACTTAAGGCAAGAGTCTGTAGTCGGAGCCACTCCTCGAGCCTCATTGATTTTGGTTCCATATATTTATGATATTTTGTTTATTTATTTATTTATTTATTTATTTATTTATTTATTTATTTATTTATTTATTTATTTATTTATTTATTTATTTATTTATTTATTTATTTATTTAATTATTTATTTATTTATTTATTTATTTATTTATTTATTTATTTATTTATTTATTTATTTATTTATTTATTTATTTATTTATTTATTTATTTATTTATTTATTTATTTATTTATTTATTTATTTATTTATTTATTTATTTATATGCATTAAAATTATACAGTGCATCTTACATAGAAGTTACAAACTTGTGCCTGTAATTGATGCGATTTGGTTAAAATATTAAACTGAAACATATCAAAATCCTATTGACACTGACATTTCTTGCTATAAAATTTCGGTAATTCAAATTTACAATTTATTTAACCAATCTTCAGTTATTAGCACCTACGATCTTCATGTTGTTCCCAAGAGAATGAGGGAAATACTGTCCACACCATCAGAACCCCCTGTGTGGTGCAAGACGGGTTACTCTGGAGGGTTGCCCGGTACTCCAGAGGTTCTGTTCACGACACCATCACCCTGGTGCCATCCATTCCTAGGCACGGGTCACATGACACCGTAGATTGGGGTAGTTTATTTCGACCTCCTTGTCTAGATCCGTCATGTTTAGTTATCAGCAGGGTCACCTCGTGCAGGATGCCGCTCTTCAACGCGCATGACGATCTTGGGGAAAGCTTCATCGAAAGTTTATGTTGTTGTTTCCACTTCCTCAGCTTGCCCCCTGGAATCCTTTGGCCAGCGAGTCCTCGACCCCTTCGTTGGTGATACCTACAATTTGTTTTCAAACATCCCTTATATTATTGCATTTTTGCATTTTTTCGAAATATGATGCATGTTTGGAATAAAACAATCTAGACGCAGTAGTGCGTTTTAGTAGCGAATTTTCATCAAATGCTTCAAATTTTAATAACTTAATTTGCTTTTAACCTAAGGTTCGTTGGCTACGAAACCAGTTTTCTCGGAAACATTTTAACTTTATTATCGGAAAATTTTTGTACATTTTCAAACAATAAGTTATTTTGATTACATATAGTACACTGTTTCTACTATATAGGTTATACCCGTAACCAAATTGATGTCTGCTTACATTAAAGAAACATATTAGCTATTAAAAACATTTTTATGAAAATTCACTTCCATAACGCACCTGCTGCGTTCAGACTTTTTCAAATGAGGCCATTTGCAGATCCTGGCCAACTAAAACCTTTCCCAAGTTATCCGCAAAAGGGAACAAATTCCAGTTTCGCTCTCTAATATACTTATTAGTGAATTTTCGTAGAAAAAATTCGCTGATGGGGAGATCCCGACTTTTGAATTTTGAAAAACTTTTTGCAAATGAGCGCGAGTTTTTATATGTTTATATATATATATATATATATATATATATATATATATATATATATATATATATATATATATATATATATATATATATATATATATATATATATATATATATGTACATATATATATATATATATATATATATATATATATATATATATATATATATATATATATATATCACACCGATAACTCAAAAAATATGGGCCGATTTTGATAAAATTTGGCATGTACCTTCCTTTTGTAAATGGCTTGGATAAGTTCGTTAGGCAGGAAAATCCGATGAGGTTTTCCGGAAAATTTTTAGTTTTCATTCAAAAAAAAAAAAAAATTCTCACAAAATAAAAAGATGTGATAACCAAATTTAGTAAGTAGGTTTACGATATAAAAGGCAAACTATACACCAAAATTTAGATTTCAATGTTCAAAAAAGTTATAATAAAATATTTTATGCCAAATCATTTCCATGAATATTCACTACCATAACACACTGAGGAGATTGTATCTGCATCGATGGTACCCACGGATTGAATCTGTACGGTTTAGACTTACACACACTTTTAATACTAGACGATGTACTACTTTCAAATAGTATTAGTAAGCTTTAGACCCTACCTTGATTATTCAAAAGACAAAGACAGCAACATCAATTAATCTAAGCTTCAACTTTAAATTATTTCTTGGTGATTTAACGCGACTGACAATTTTTTTGTAAATAACTCAGCAAGGGCAAGGCTAATCTTAATAGTTAAGCAAGATAAGATTAAGGAGTTACCGCGTCACTTTAAAAATATAATCAAACTAATACTTACTATTTGGTTAGTCTTGACCAAAATCTAATATTTGTGAGGCCTTCAGTTCAAGACTCTATCTCTCTCGATAGATGTTCGTTAATAAAGATATCTAGATAATGTCAAGTTTTATAAGGCTGTTGGACTTGCTGGGAACTTATTAAAGGAATTTGATGTTAAATTAAAAAGCACGAGTAAAACACAATTACAAGTTATTTATTAAGCAATAACAAACAAATGGTTTGGTATATATATATATATATATATATATATATATATATATATATATATATATATATATATATATATATATATATATATATATATAATATAGATAATCTAATCATTGGCAAGTAAAAATACAAGAAACTGAGAAAATCTTATTGGTAAATAAAAATGAGGTTCTTAAACGTAATTAGTATCTGCATAATTACTCTTTCCGGCCAGATAAATCTGCATAGATTATTAGAGTTGCGTGCCCTACTACAAGATGACTTTTAAATCTGAGCATAATGCTCCTTAACTTACTTTGAACAGCTAAAAAAATATGCTATGTTTAATTTGAACTGCTACAAAAATATTACTATTTGTACTCTGAAGTTTCAAGAATGTATGAAAAATCAAACACAAATTTCAAAGGACCGCAACTTTTGGACGAGCAATATCTATATTTAATAATGCGTGACCAATTAAACAAATTTATAGTACATTGTTACAGCTAAAAAAATAATTCATTCACGTTAAAATAACAGCAACGTGTCACTATTTGAGAAATTTAACTGATCTTAATCTGGATTTTCTCTAGAACTTTCACCAACAGTTTTTTTTTTTTGACACAAACATTAAGTCAAACAGGACTCAGGTGTTACTGGAACATTTTCAATCAGCCAAATGCGCAAAGTCAAGCTCTAGATGAAACATTGTAACCCAGCTTTATAATCCATGCAGCAGGTGGATTATATGTTGCACTAAGGTAAGTGAAAACCTTAGCAAGATCCAGAGTTGCCGAAATGCACGTGCAGACTTAAAAGACCTGGAGGTCTGAGTGGCCTCAAACTCAGAGAGAGATTAGATGTTGCGAGACCAATTACCAGAGCTCAACATCAGCCCTAGATTTTCGATTATGAGTTCGCATTTATTTTCTAGATTCTAACGTCAGATTTCGACTGCGAAATGGCGGCCACAACTAGAGACCAGGAGTAGGGCCAGAAACTAGGAACTACGAACTAGGAGTAGGAAGTTACGACCCTGCAATTTTATAAAAAAATCCCTCAACATTCTGCAATTAATCTTAAAGAGGCAGATTGTCTTACCATTTATCCAATGGGCTTGCACAGATTTTAATAACTTCAATTAAACAGCGACACACTACCTATACAACGCTAGCAGTAATTGCATTCGGTTATTAACCGACAGTGGTATATTTCAACGATGGCACTTCTAACGCGTCGTCGAACAAATTCAACTGACTCGATGCACATATTTTCTTAAAAAAACATTTCCCACTTTGCAGACCGAAATCTGGCGCATAATTTCTCATTGGTGGCAATCTAAACTGCTCAGCCTCTATTGCTTGTCACTAACCCACGTATAATTTCAAAGTCAACCGTCAACATCTTCCTCGAAAACTACTGCGTTTGTCTTCTTCGATTCATTCATCTAACTTGAAAGACGAGGACTATTGATGTTTCCTCTTTGTATGTTCTCGAGCAGTAGGTAGGAAAAAAAATAGATAAACGTAAAATCAACGTTATTTTATCTTGACTTAAGGTTGAGATAGTCCCTAGGCCAAAAGCCGTTAAAATTTAAATGAATAACGTTGTATATCACAACGATACAAGTATCCCCTTAACTTTAATATTCCAAGAATTTGTATTTATAGCGCTTTAACAGCACTCTTTACTCGCGATATTCTTGTAGGAAAAGATTTGTCGTCCAAAATAAACTTTCTAGGAAGGTTAGAGGTGTTGTACGGTGGTAGGGTACAACGCAAAACTTCACCAACATTTCCAATTCGATAGTTAACAAGATGCAATAATTAATAAAACTTTCCTAGATATTTTACAGTATTAGCAAAATGGTACTGAAGCTAAAAAGCTAACTGTAGCAACAAGCAGCGAGAAAGTTTGCCATGATCATTTTTTAAGAGATCCGATGAAGTGGTAATGCGTATTTACTTTTTCCGCATTCGGAATAAAATCTGGCACAATCGTTGTCTAAGGAGCGGAGGATAATTAGGAAGTAACTTTTAGAACTAGGATAATTTTGACATAGCAACGGTGTAATTTGTAATAAAAATTTAATAAATAATAAAACGAATTGACAACCTTTTAAAACTAACTTAACCGAATGAAATTTAAACCCAAATCTGTACATAATTAAATTAAAATTCTCGCGTCTTTACATTTTAAGAATCTAATCAAAAATTTCTAATATTAGTGTCTACATTTTCAAAACAAACGTTAAAGTCAAAAGTCTTTACCTTATTCAAAAGCAACTCTACATAATTTAAATCAAAAAGTCTCGATAATGATCTTTACATATTCAAAGCAAAAGTTAAAGTCAAAAGTCTTTACCTTATTCAAAAGCAACTCTACATAATTTAAATCAAAAAGTCTCGATAATGATCTTTACATATTTAAGTTAAAGTCTCTACTTATCTCTACATA